>CM035342.1:33950935-34070934 GCA_020226455.1 Prunus salicina | reverse complement strand
TCTTATAAAATAGCTATAAAAATATTACAACTTTAAAATTAATAAACAAAGCTCTATCACTCTCATCTAATTCAACCTCAATCGATTTGGTCCTCGTCTTGCCCACTAATTCATCTGAAAAATTAAACAGGGTGAGGGGTGAGCAACCACAACTCAGTAGGGACATGAGACCTTAGCACAGTAGATTGATATAACTAAATTAAGTGATACACAATCACATAACCAAATATCACATTAATAATAATAATACTAATAATAATGCATGAATATTGCTCTTCAATTCTACCCAACCCGTTAATCTATATAATAGGGCAAACAAATCTGCATGTCCCATACCATGCATTTTACCACTGTGATTCCGAATGCCCCATTATATAAACTAACACCCATCATAGTTATCCCATAATTCCCCTTTTGCTAGTCATCTTGTCTATACCATTGATCTCCAAGCCCAAATCACCCAATTGACAATTATACCGCCGATTTCCTAGTCTACTGTGCACACGAGCTCGCCTGGACTTGGTCCCTACAATGGTCAGACTCAACTACACAAAAGAACCTTCCCATTACCCTATTTTCCATTATTATCTTCTCCATCCAACAACTCTAACCAATTACCATGACATGATATAATTATGCCAACATTATTCAAATAGTTCACAATACGTAAATATAGTATATCAAGAACATTATACAATATCACACATAGTATAGAGCTCACGAAATTTAATTAGATCAATCCCTGTAAAAGGTCACCAAGAAACCCCTACCTCAATTCCAAAGCATTGCTTCAATTTAAGAAAACACAAGCTAAGTCCTATACCTCCTTCTCCAAGAATTTCATCATCATCATCATCATCATCTCTCTCTCTCTCTCTCTCTCTCTCTCTCTCTCTCTCTCTCTCTCTCTCTCTCTCTCTCTCTCTCTATATATATATATAGGCAATATGTCGGCAGTGACTTCCTTCCTATTGGATGGTGTTTGGCGGTTTACAAATACTTACCATCCAAGTTATATTCATGTGGTGGTCTAGCTTTGCAGATAAGGTAGTTCCCAATTCCTCCAATCCTATACAACCTTTCTTGGTGAATTGACAGAGCTAGTATATAGCTATGCTTACTAAGCATTTGTTTTTCTTTGACACATACTACACTAACAATGACTAAGCATATCCATAATAGCAATGACTACACGTAGCTGCACTAACAAAGACTAAGCATATCCATATATAATAGAATAGGATATTTATGTAATACACACATATAATATAATATGATATATAAATTAAATGGCAAAATATTAAATCTTTAAACTATATAATTTTATAAATACGGGGTTTCACAATGACCCTCACCATTGTGAATGCCCTAAAGATGAGCAAGAATTTCCATGAGAGAGAAATTTGTTTTGAGCAATTAACGCCAATTGATGGAGATAGGAGAGAAAACATTAATGGAGAATGGTGCAATTAGATTATCTTTCCAAAACCAGAGGTTAGGGCACTGGAGCAAAACCAGACTCTGAAGGTAGTCCAAATGGAATCTTTGGATTGCTTTTCTGTACAGTAGTACAGAAAACAGGAAAAAAAAAAGAAGGTCCCAACTTTTCTGTGTCTGTCCCCGTACCTTAGCTTTAAAGCCCGCTTGGCTTTACAAAAAAGAAAGCAAAAAAGAAATAAAAATGCTTTTGAATTATTATTTTCACGTGTAGAAGTTACGTACTCCCTCTATATAAACCCCATGCAATATAGCAGGAAGAGCACACCTAGCTCGATCATCAAAAACCCTCCACTCAGTTATGGCATTGCAATTCCGCTCTTTGCTCGTGTGTGGTGCTGCTTCTCCTTGGCTTTGCATTGGCAAATACCAATGCTACCAGGACAGATCCACCCGTTGTCAGTGTCTCCTAGGGACTTCATTAATATTACTCTTGAATTTGTTTTAATCTTGAATTTGATTTCAACGTCAGATTCATCTAGCATGTCCCATATATTGCATGAATATTGGCATCTTCATTATGTATATCGTGTTTTTATCTGTATGTACATTTCAGTTAGAAGGTGCTGCAAACATCCAGGTCTGTTGAATCAAACAATCGATTAGTTAACAAATCTTTTATTTTAATGTTTTCTACCTCATATATCATTCTCTCCCCCGCTACATATTTGTTTTCTCCAAAATTCTTTTAGGTGCAGCAATTAAATATAAATTTGCCAATGTATGACATTTAATAAGGGTAATCATGGAAAATAAAATTCAAATTTTTTAATGAATTAAAGACATTGTTAAAAATATTAGAGGAATTATTCATCGCATGAGAAGAAGGTTAATTATATATGTAAGTGAACAAATTCCATCCTTTGTACAATATTGATCACTTAATTATATAAAAACTAATGTATAAAAAATGTGTACAGCATTGGCTTTAAAGCATACGCAAACCTTTGTTATAAGGAATTTGGTGATTGAGTAAAGCATTGGACCATACTTAATGAGCCATATACCGTTAGTAACCATGGTTACACAATCGGGATCCACGCACCTGGACGATGCTCTGATTGGTATGACCCAAAATGCCTTGGTGGAGATTCGGGCACTGAACCATATTTGGTGACACACCACCTACTCTTTTCTCATGCAGCTGCTATACAATTATACCGAGAAAAATATCAGGTACTTTAATTATTATTATTATTTTCTTAACATTGGGTTCCTACGAGTAACTAGTATTATGTAACACCATAAGTGGGAATACTTTATATTGAGATAAACAATGGTTGTAATTTTATTTATTTTTGGCTCTAAATCAACAAAAAAATATTGATCATTCTGGAGCAGGCAAGTCAAAATGGTTTCATAGGAATAACAATTGTATCACATTGGTTTGAGCCCGCTTCGGAGTCACAAGAAGATAAAGTCGCTGCATTTCGAGCTTTGGATTTTATGTATGGATGATAAGTATATTATTAATTTATATATCAACTCATTTAAATACTTTATTTATGAATTATAACTTCCGATAGCTAGCTAGTAGTACTTTATATAATATTATAAGTTCATGCTTGGAATTTACATAGGTTTATGGACCCATTGACAAGAGGAGACTACCTGCAGACTACGTGATTACCGAATTTCACGGAAGAACAATCCAAGTTACTAAGTGTGTCGTATGACTACATTGGAGTAAACTACTATTCTGCGAGATATGCCAACGCTTATCCTAAGGGTTATTCTATATCTACACCTCCAAGCTACATGACAGATGTTTATGCTAATGTTACAAGTGAGTAAAAATTGAATATTTCGAGTAATTAATGAAGTTATTATAATAATTAGATCCTAATATTCATATTCATATATGTTATGGCAGCTGGTCTTAATGGGGTCCCTATTGGTCCACAGGTACGCAACAAATTATTAGCTTACGTTATTGGCATTTTGAATATTAATACCTATGCATATATTTTGTTTTCCTCGTACATATAAAGTCATAAACGTCTCGCTAATCTTCAAATGGGATTGTAGGCTGCTTCAAATTGGTTATATGTTTACCCAAAAGGACTTTACGATCTTATACTCTACACAAAGGAAAAGTATATGGTCCACTTATGTCCATTACTGAGAATGGTAATTAATAATTTTAAGCATTAATGATCAGTAATTAATACTTTTAAGCATTAATGAATTGCATCATCAATGTTTCACATATATGTCTAACAGTATAATAGTGTAAAATATAGTTATGTGTTGTAAACTCTAATTTAAAATTAAGAGCACATTTTTTCTTTGGATAAAGAAAAATGTACGAATGTGATACTGCATTATATTGCAGGCATGGATGAGTTCAATAATCCCAAATTATCACTTAAGCAAGCCCTTGATGATGCTAATCGAATTGATTATTGCTTTCGCCACCTCTGTTACCTCCAAGCAACAATTAAGTAAGTTTTCGTCAACAAATTAATTAAGACCATATATGTATTAACCTTCTTACATTTCAGTTATTTAATCGAATTGCTTTTTTCTTTTTTTTTTTCATAGGGAGGGTGCTAATGTGCGGGGATACTTTGCATGGTCATTGCTAGACAATTTTGAATGGAGTGATGGATACACTGTTCGGTTTGGTATCAACTATATTGATTACGACAATGGACTGGAAAAGACACTCAAAACTCTTGACACACTAGTTCAAAAGTTTCCTCAAGAGATCCTCAATTAGTAAGAAAAAAATCCGAAGATGTGGGAACAATAATACTAGGGCTACCAAATTTTTGTTTCAAATTTAAATCCCAAGGATGGTATTATATTTTTGGTTCAATAGACTCTTTAAATACGTTAGAAGAGAAAGTAAATGATATATTCCTGTTGTGTAATTTTGCCTCAGCAACCATCTGAGGGTTGGCTTGTGTTCATGGCTATTCCTAATGACTGCAATTTTGGACTTCTGATGACAATTGTTTACAACGTGGCTTGTCTTATTTTTTGATTTCTCTATGTAACCAAATGTTGGGATTTTGGGTATATGGTTTGGTGTACGGTTTGAAATATTCAAAACCACTTATTGAACCGAACCGGACTAGTTGTTTAAAAAAATAATATATATAATAATATAATATAGTATAAATAATTAAAAAATTTTAAAAAAACTTTTGGCTTTTGTTGGGCTTGGGCATGCCAGCACGCAAGTCATGCTCGACAAAATTTCAAAAATACATATGCCAACCACTTGAGCTCTTTGTTTGTCTTCTCTCCATCAGTTCCTCTCTCTCTATTTTCTCCTTACGTTTGTCTGTATCACTCCGCTCCCTTTCTGTCTTTTCCTTCTTCTTCCTCTCTGCATCTTTTTTTTTTTCTATTTCTTCATCTCTCTCTCTCTCTCTCTCTCTATGTCTTCTTTTTCTCTTCTTTTTCCACCCTTTCTTCTCTCTCCGCTTTTGTTTCTTTTTCCTTCTTCTTCATCTCTCCATCTGTGTCCTGATGTGATTAATTGCAAGTGGACAATATCGCTCAAATTAATATAGTAGTAAGTAGAGTATCGTTCCAACAGGGATCAAGTAATCTATTAAATACTAGATTGATTAATTTCTAATTATGATTGAATTTCTAATTATATTTGAATTAAACGAAAAGAGAATTATGATGATCAAAATCTAATTAAGCAAACAAAATAAATTGAGATTAAGGAAATAATGTAAAAGATGAAAACAAAGATGATAAAGCACTAGGGCACCGATTTCACCTAGCTAATCCCACCCAAATCCTTCTAGCTTGTTAATTCTAATTACCTAACATGTTGATAATCGTTTTCCCTTACCTCACCAATACTCTCTTCCGAGTTATATCAGTTGTATTCCTTACAGTCAACCCACTCTATTCCTAGTTATGGATTTAGATAGCTAAGAACCCATTAAGATTTGTGGAAAACAATAAAGATTACACAAACCATAACCTAGTCTTCCGAGTCGGCTATGTAATTTATGGTACTTGTTACAAGAAGCTATTTACTAGGAATCTCCTTCCGGTCTCAACCTAATTCTTCCAATCATGCAATTAGTGGCCAATTAATTGAAAGCATTAAGAACGGTAACAAGCACTCAACATGTATAGATAAATAAAATTAACAATATCAAAGAATTTGAGTATTCATGGCTAGGCTACATCGTAGCCCTAGTAAAAGAAATTAGTTCATGAAAGACTTATTGAGAATCATGATGGTTGATGAAGACATGGTAGACATTGAATTCTCCAAGTAGAATGCCAAGATTGCGCAAGCTTTCTTCGTATTCTCTTTTGGATATTTAGGCTATGAGTATGAATATGGAGGATGATGGGTGATGGGTGGTAGGTTGAACAATGACCTAAACTTCCTGTTTATAAGACTCCTAGAAATCCTATCTAAGGTATAATTACAATTGTTATAAAAGTAGGATTCCTTCTAAATAGGGTCTTCTTTATTTCTCCTTGTTTGACTTGATTAATCTCCAATCTTCATCTTCTTGCCCTTTTTAGCACACTTTCTCCTATTTCCATAGTTCCTTCACAAATCTCACAAAACCAATTAAACAACCAATTTAAACCAAGGAAATTAACAAATAAATAAGTAAAGGAGGCATAATATATATATGAATTATAACCCTAAACCCTAGCACACTTTCTCTTTGTCAGTCTCCATCTCTTCCTTTTTGCTTCTGCTTCGACCTAAACCTACAATCGAACCAAACCGAACCACCAACTCTGATTAACTGGACTGGTCGGTTTCACTTATTATAGTTCGGTATATGGTTTCCAAAATAGCCAAACCGAGGCCTATGATTCGATGTCTAAATTGGATCTAAAGTAGAACAAACCCAAACCAAGTCTAGCCCTAGTGATAACGCAAATTGTTTTGGTCGTCAGATGACTTGGCCGGTATCTGTGAGAAAACATGTGGGTATGTGGCTGGTGGTGGTATATATGGGGCTAAATAAGATGAATCCATAGGATTTGGGTGTCTAGATGTCAGATGGACTCATGATGTTAGATGGAAATGGGTGACTAGGAATGCAAATCGTGCTGCTCACATGGCGGTGTAGATAGGATTTGGGGCTGTTGAACTAGAAAGTTGGGCCTACTGGCCACCACAATCTCTGGTGCACGTTTTGGTCTATGATGGCTTGCCGTGCCCACCCAGTAATCCATTAAGGTCACAGTCTGTGGGGGAAAGCTCCATGTTGGTCTCTGTCGAGTCTTGTTTTGCTTCTCCTTTTTCAATCTGTTCTTTGAGGCTTTGCCTCCTTTGTGTGGTGGTCTGTAATTGGATTTCCTATTTCAATGAACAATTACCTATTGACCAAAAAAATAATAATTCTGATTTCTATTACTTGCACATCATTCAATTAAAAGTAATTCACGGTATTGGGAAGATGACGTGTTGAGAATACATGCTATGCAATCAAAGCCCTAATTTAAGGACAATAGTGATTGGGGTATAATTTAAAGACAATTGCTACAATTAAACCCTTATTGTAGTTACTAGCCCCTTGAAGATGATAGCTGCCACGCCCCGGACCCGGGGGTCGGTGGAAAATCCCGCGCCCGGCGCGTGAGAAAAAAAAAAAGAAAAAAAAAAAGAAGAAAGCCGAAATAGGGTTTAAAATAAACTTCTCTTATAAAAATAAATCCAAATAATTTCCATGACATTATATAGTTCACATATTTCATAAAAACAATGTAATCATTTAAATATCACCAATGTACATATAATTATGCCCATATTGTTCAAGCAGTTCAGATTACGTAAACACCCAATACAAGGAATGCAAATCAAATAGTACCATACATAATATAATGCTCACAAAATTTAATTAAATCAATCCCTGTAAAGGCTCCCAAGAAATCCCTACCTCAATTCCAAAGCTAACTCCAAGTTAAGAAAACATAAGCTCCGACCTCTAACTCCTCCAAGAATATTATCACCTCTCTCTCTCTCTCTCTCCTCTCTCCTCTCTCTCTCTCCTCTCTCTCTCTCTCTCTCCTCTCTCTCTCCTCTCTCTCTCTTCTCTCTCCTCTCTCCCTCTCTCTCTCCTCCTCCTCTCTCTCCTCTCTCTCTCTCTCCTCATCCTCTCTCTCTCTCTCTCACATGCACAACAATGCATGTTTGTTATCTTTGGAAGTAGTAAGTAAAACAACTTGTAAGCTTCCTATTTATACTAGAATAAAGTCGGCTAAAGATGATAATAGGAGGGAAAGTCGGCATATCATGCTAAGTGTGTCAATTGGCATGTGCATATGACTGTAATGCTGCCACCTATAAGATATTATAGTAGGAAGATGTTCAAAAAGCTAAGTAAACTCAAGATATATAGATGACCACTCACAAGTGATAGATGCTCCTTGCTTGGCTAAAAAAATGGACATGTCTATCACTATCTACAATCAAAGTTGATCACTACAATTCTATAAACTCAGCCACCAAGTATTGATAACATGTAAGCAACGAAAATGAAACATATTCATATAATTATTAAAGTATAATTTTATAAATGAAAACATTTATGAAAGTACAATAATTTTCTGAAATATAATATATATAATTTTATAAATACGGGTTCACAATCTACCCACCTTTAAAAGAAATTTCGTCCTCGAAATTTATTAACACTTAAGAAAATCTACTCCTAAAGATCTTTGTCATTTACTTCTTTAAATTCAAACCTAATGCTCACAACTAATCTTCTACCACATTTTCCCAAGGTTGTCTAATCCCTATGCTCTGATACCATTCTGTCACGCCCCGGACCCGTGGGCGGTGGAAAAATCCCGCGCCCGGCGCTGTGAGAAAAAAAAAAAAAAAGGAAGAAAAGCCGAAATATAGGGTTTAAAATAAACTCCTCTTATAAAAATAAATCCAAATAATTTCCATGACATTATATAGTTCACATATTACATAAAAACAATGTAATCATTTAAATATCACCATGTACATATAATCAAGCCCACATTGTTCAAGCATTCAGATTACGAAACACCCGATACAAGGAATGCAAATCAAATAGTAACCATACATAATATAATGCTCACAAAATTTAATTAAATCAATCCCTGTAAAGGCTTCCAAGAAATCCCTACCTCAATTCCAAAGCTAACTCCAAGTTAAGAAAACATAAGCTCCGACCTCTAACTCCTCCAAGAATATAATCACCTCTCTCTCTCTCTCTCTCTCTCTCTCTCCTCTCCTCTCCTCTTCTCTCATGCACTACCATGCATGTTTGTTTATCTTTGGAAGTATAGTAAAACAACTAGTAAGCTTCCTATTTATACTAGAATAAAGATCGGCTAAAGATGATATAGGAGGGAAAGTCGCATATCATGCTAAGTGGTGTCAATTGGCATGTGCATATGACTGTAATGCTGCCACCTATAAGAAATTTAGAAGGAGGAGTGTTCAAAGCTAAGTAAACTCAAGATATAATAGATGACCACTCACAAGGTGATAGTGCTCCTTGCTTGGCTATAAAAAAATGGACATTCTATCACTATCTACAATCAAAGTTGATCACTACAATTCTATAAACTCAGCCACCAAGTATTGAATAACATGTAAGCAACGAAAATGAAACATATTCATATAATTAATTTAAAGTATATTTTTATAAATGAAAACATTTATGAAAGTACAATAATTTTCTGAAATATAAATATATAAATTTTAAAATACGGGGATTTCACAATCTACCCGCCTTAAAAGAAATTTGTCCTCGAAATATTTAACACTTAAGAAAAATCTACTCCTAAAGATTCTTTGTCATTTACTTCTTTAATTCAAACCTATATGCTCACATAATCTTCTACCACAGTCCCCAAGGTTGTCTAATCCCATGCTCTGATACCATTCTGTCACGCCCCGGACCCGGGGTCGGTGGAAAATCCCGCGCCCGGCGCGTGAGAAAAAAAAAAAAAAAAAAGGAAGAAAGGCCGAAATAGGGTTTAAAATAAAACTTCTCTTATAAAAATAAAATCCAAATAATTTCCATACATTATATAGTTCACATATTCATAAAACAATGTAATCATTAAATATCACCAATGTACATATAATCATGCCCACATTGTTCAAGCAGTTCAGATTACGTAAACACCCCGATACAAGGAATTGCAAATCAAATAGTACCATACATAATATAATGCTCACAAAATTTAATTAAATCAATCCCCATGTAAAGGCTCCCAAGAAATCCCTAACCTCAATTCCAAAGCTAACTCCAAGTTAAGAAAAACATAACCTCCGACCTCTAACTCCTCCAAGAATATTATCACCACTCTCTCTCTCTCTCTCTCTCTCTCTCTCTCTCTCTCTCTCTCTCTCTCTCTCTCTCTCTCTCTCTCTCTCTCTCTCTCTCTCTCTCTCTCTCTCTCTCTCTCTCTCTCTCTCTCTCTCTCATCTCTCTCTACTCTCTACCATGCACTACCTGCATGTTTGTTATCTTTGGAAGTAGTAGTAAAACAACTTGTAAGCTTCCTATTTATACTAGAATAAAGTCGGCTAAAGATGATATAGGAGGGGAAAGTCGGCATATCATGCTAAGTGGTGTCAATTGGCATGTGCATATGACTGTAATGCTGCCACCTATAAGAAATTATAGTAGGAGGTGTTCAAAGCTAAGTAAACTCAAGATATATAGATGACCACTCACAAGGTGATAGTGCTCCTTGCTTGGCTATAAAAAAATGGACATGTCTATCACTATCTACAATCAAAGTTGATCACTACAATTCTATAAACTCAGCCACCAAGTATTGATAACATGCAAGCAACGAAAATGAAACATATTCATATAATTATTTAAAGTATATTTTTATAAATGAAAACATTTATGAAAGTACAATAATTTTCTGAAATATAATATATATAATTTTATAAATACGGGGTTTCACAATCTACCCTCCTTAAAAGAAATTTCGTCCTCGAAATTTACTAACACTTAAGAAAATCTACTCCTAAAGATCTTTGTCATTTACTTTTCTTTAAATTCAAACCTATATGCTCACACTAATCTTCTACCACAGTTCCCAAGGTTGTCTAATCCCTATGCTCTGATACCATTCTGTCACGCCCCGGACCCGGGGGTCGGTGGAAAATCCCGCGCCCGACGCGTGAGAAAAAAAGAAAAAAAGAAAAAAAGAAGAAAGCCGAAATAGGGTTTAAAATAAACTTTTCTTATAAAAATAAATCCAAATAATTTCCATGACATTATATAGTTCACATATTTCATTAAAACAATGTAATCATTTAAATATCACCAATGTTCATATAATCATGCCCACATTGTTCAAGCAGTTCAGATTACGTAAACACCCGATACAAGGAATGCAAATCAAATAGTACCATACATAATATAATGCTCACAAAATTTAATTAAATCAATCCCTGTAAAGGCTCCCAAGAAATCCCTACCTCAATTCCAAAGCTAACTCCAAGTTAAGAAAAACATAAGCTCCGACCTCTAACTCCTCCAAGAATATTATCACCTCTCTCTCTCTCTCTCTCTCTCTCTCTCATGCACTACCATGCATGTTTGTTATCTTTGGAAGTAGTAGTAAAACAACTTGTAAGCTTCCTATTTATACTAGAATAAAGTCGGCTAAAGATGATATAGGAGGGGAAAGTCGGCATATCATGCTAAGTGGTGTCAATTGGCATGTGCATATGACTGTAATGCTACCACCTATAAGAAATTATAGTAGGAGGTGTTCAAAGCTAAGTAAACTCAAGATATATAGATGACCACTCACAAGGTGATAGTGCTCCTTGCTTGGCTATAAAAAAATGGACATGTCTATCACTATCTACAATCAAAGTTGATCACTACAATTCTATAAACTCAGCCACCAAGTATTGATAACATGCAAGCAACGAAAATGAAACATATTCATATAATTATTTAAAGTATATTTTTATTAATGAAAACATTTATGAAAGTACAATAATTTTCTGAAATATAATATATATAATTTTATAAATACGGGGTTTCACAATAGCTTATGACATTGGCCTTGATCTACTGATCAGATGACAGCTCATGTTTTTATTACTTTTATAGTCATGCTGTTTTGTTTGGCTCCAGCGCCTTAGAGCAGTTTCGGCAATGAGTTGAGCCTAAGGCTGGGGGGGGGGGAAAAAAAACAAAAAGCTGTTTCCAGCGGTGAGCCAGGCCCCCGGGGGGTGGGGTGGGTCCCACAAACTCGGTCTAGCCCGAAGGCCAGTTCAGCCCGAGGTCCAAAACGAGGGCTGTGCTGACGTTAGCGGTACAGTGCCACTACAGTACCCAACTGATTTGATTTTTTTTTTCTGTTGCCACGTGGCGTCGTCTGGGCTCTCCGATCTGATTTTTTCCTCCAATCCAACGGCAGCCAATTTTTTTGCAATAAAATACTGGAAAAAATTCAAATTTTTTTTTAAAAAATACCCAAAAATTAATGAATTTTTTTTCTATAAACACCGCCAATTTTTTTTTTTCATTTATCTGAAATTTGAAATTGAAATTTTTTTCCGATTATGAGATATGAATAGTATTGACACGTAGGAACCTGAAAATCTTATCCGAAAATATTATCCAAATTAATTATTGAGGTAAAAAAAAAAGTTGTGAAAAAAATAAAATAATGAATAGTAATTGCCCTTTGCCATGGCAACAGGTGGAAACTAAAAATACTATTTGCAAGGGCAACTGCTATTCAAGTGAATAGTGGCTGCCCTAGCTCCTCCCTTGCCATGGCTAAGGGCAAATGGGTGGAGTTGCTCTTATAGAATAAGTCTCTCGCCATGGCAATCTTTTAAGAGCATCCCCAAGGGAGATGTCAAATAACAAACATAAAATTTAAATTTGATGGCTAATGTGGCTATTTGACATCTTACACAGCTTTATACTCTCCACCCGATATGTCAAATTAAATTATTATTTTATTACATTTTAGTGTTGATTTTTATTTTTAAAAATAAAAGATAAATAATAATAATAAAATATTCATTTGACATCTTATTTTTGGGATGTCAAAAATAACATCTTAACCTCCAACCTTCATTCCACCTCAGCTTTGATACATCGGTTGGAGTGATGTGAGATGTTATTTCTAGCTGTTAAAGGTCTATGTGGCACTTTTAACACATCGATTGGAGATGCTCTCAGTCGTGAAAAGCCTGCGTGAAAAAAAAAAAAAGGCTTCTTATTTAAAGAGACTAGTAAGGTTCATAACAGGAGTCTGTCTTTATACAATGACAAGTTCAACTGTTCGACTTGTTAAACTATCATGTGAAAGTTCTTGGCTCTTGGTGATTGACACCTAATCAGAATTCTAATAAACTTGAAGATATCTAAAAAGTAATCAGTTTTCTTTCTTTTTAGTTCATCTATAATAGTAAGCGAATAAATACTATATGGCCTCTTTTACAAACCTAGAGCATTCAATATTTGAAGCACATGCAACAACACAGCAGCTTTTATACTAACTTCTTAAACATTGCGCCCATAATTTTTCTTCAACATAGTTTTTTTCAATTCATCTAATCATCGGTATGAAAGAAAATTCTCAGTTGATGAATGAACTTTTGAAATTTTTTAAAACCCCCTCTCTTGATGTTGAGGTCGAAAGCCATAATAAGAATCCGAATCTACTCTCTTTTCCCCTTTAACCCCCCCACCCCCCACCCCCCCCCCCCACAAAAAAAAAAAGCTGGCATCGCAGAGCAAACACACAACTTTTTTTGGTCGTCTGATGACTTTGGGGGTACCTGTGAGATGATGGGTAGGTGTAGAGCAGGATAGCTGGGTCGTAGTATGGGGCTAAATCTTCTTTCTATTACTTGCACATGACTCAAGGACAATTGCTACAACTAAGCACAAGTTGAGGTTTCACACGTGGACAAATGCGCTTTGATATCATGAAGGAAGTTGAGGTTCACTCCAAAATCAATTGGCAAAAGGGAGAGTATTTCAACTCTTCAAAAGCCCTTACTAAGATTATTTACTTTCCAATGTGGAACGTTTTCATCTTCACATTGTCATACTTTAGCCCTTAGAGATTGACACCTTATTCGAATTTTGATAAGGTATCTAAAAAGTAATCCCTTTTTCTTTTCTTATTTCATCAATAATAGTAAGCGAATAAATACTATATCCCTCTAACTCTTATTAAGCAGTGCGGCCAATCTTTGTGTTCAACATCTTAGTCTTTGCAAAAAAAATTTAGAGAAATTTAACCCCAGCTCAAGAATTGGACTCGGTTTCAAGTCAAGCAGAGATGCAATACAAGTTCTGTGAATGTGATCACAAAGCGGAATCCACCTCCTCTCTTTATTGGGCTTAGGGTTGGGTGAATAGGTGGGGCAGTGGGCGGGTGTGGGTGTGTCTGGCCGTGGGGTTTAAAGCTACTTTCTTTTCCACTTCTATTACTTGCAGATTAGCCTCTCTTTTTTGGCCATTTGCACATTATTCAATAGTGAAAGTAGTTCAAGTCACTTCACAGGTGAGAGGACGTGTTGAGAGTAAATATTATGCCAAGTCCCTTTTATAGTGCATTTTTCTGACCACCCTTAAGCCTCACCACCCCTTTCAAAGTTTGGCATATGTAAATGGGTTAATTTCAGTTTGGTATCCCGTAGTTGTACCCTATGGGATACCAAACTGAAATTAACCCTATGTAAATTAAAGTAACTATGGTTAATAGTTTGCAGGTAATATGTTTTTCATGCAACAATTATGAGAGAAATTAATGTATTCATTAAAAATTATTTCTTATATCAATTTTTTCTTTCCTTGCAACTTTTGTTTTTTTGCAAATGTGAGTTGGATTAGGTCGCCAAGGTAGTGCGCCCACATTATGGCACTTGAGATCGATTTTCCTCCCCCTAGATTAGAGTGCCCATCTTGTTGCGCTTGAATTTGAACTACGCTGATGGGGATTTGAACTGGAATGGAATGGCATAATCACATGGTATAACAAAACAACGTAGAATAATGCCAAGACCATTCTCATAATCCTGAGAGTTAAATATAAAGACGACGTCGTATTTTATTATATATGAAATCTTTATAGAAGGTGCACTATAACTAATGGCTGTTGGACAAAGAACAAAAAAATGGGTGTCGAATTCAGAAAAAACTTAATACCTTGATGTATATATCCTTTTAGTAGGGATTACCAATCTTAAATCTTTCTTTAGATTGCGTACTTCTGTTAATTTAAAAGTTCATTTACAAAGATGATTACCAATTTCCTCACACTTAGAAGAAGAATAATAATATATAACAATACTTGATTATTCCCTAAAGAATCTAACATCGAACCAGCAACTTCCCTTCTTCTTCTTCTTCTTCTTCCTTTATCATTATTTTCCACAATCTCTTCTTGACTAGGATCCAACTCGGCAAGTTACCTAATCAAGCTCAAAATCGAATTTATTGTATTTTTTAATTCCTAAAATACCGCCAACTAAACCATTATTGCATTTTGTATATTAATGTAGGGACTAATATAGAAACAATTTTTAATTAGATGGTATCTAGGAAATAGAAATTGTAGGGGCCTATATTAAACCAGTCATTTTATCATGGTTCTTGATCATAATACGTTATGATATACTCCATTAGAACATGAATATTTTAACTCAAAATTAATTGGCAATGAGTGAGATTCACACTCTCAACAATCTTAGGTCTATTTTGCATGGAAGATCAATTAACAATGAGAGAGAAATAGTTTCTTTTTTTTTAGAAGAGAGAGAGAGAGAGAGAGAGAGAGAGAGAGAGAGAGAGAGAGAGAAATACTTTCTAAGGAACCAATGAAGAAGAGTTCGCCCATAAAGATGAGCAAGAGTTTCCGTGAGAGAGGAATTTGTTTTGAGCAATTAACGCCAATTGACGGAGATAGGATAGAAAACATTAATGGAGAAGGGTGCAATTAGATTATCTTTCCAAAACCAGAGGTTAGGGCACTGGAGCAAAACCAGACTCTGAAGGTAGTCCAAATGGAATCTTTGGATTGCTTTTCTGTACAGTAGTACAGAAAAAAGGAAAAAAAAGAAGGTCCCAACTTTTCTGTGTCTGTCCCCGTATTAGCTTTAAAGCCCGCTTGGCTTTACAAAAAAGAAATAAAAATGCTTTTGAATTATTATTTTCACGTGTAGAAGTTACGTACACCTAGCTCGATATAAACCCCATGCAATATAGCAGGAAGAGCACACCTAGCTCGATCATCAAAAACCCTCCACTCAGTTATGGCATTGCAATTCCGCTCTTTGCTCTTGTGTGTGGTGCTCCTTCTCCTTGGCTTTGCATTGGCAAATACCAATGCTGCCTGGACAGATCCACCCGTTGTTTGTGCAACTCTCAACAGGACCCATTTCGATACTCTTTTTCCAGGGTTCACATTTGGCGCAGCTACAGCAGCTTACCAAGTCAGTGCATTCTGGCTGGGAGCTTAATTAATATTACTCTTGTATTTGTTTCATATAGTTACTTTACTAAGGTTTAATTTGATTTCATTATCAGATCATCTAGCATGTCTCATTTATGAATATTGGCATCTTCATTCTGTAAATCGTGTTTTATATGTATATCTGTATGTGCATTGCAGTTAGAAGGTGCTGCAAACATAGATGGTAGAGGACCAAGCGTATGGGATAACTTCACCCATGAGCATCCAGGTCTGTTGAATCAAAGAATCAATTAGTTAACAAACCTTCTATTTTCTATTTTTTTAGGTGACTAAATTGATGATCAGTTACTTCATTTCAAAAGCTATAAACAATGTATAAACAACCCAATGCTTCATGGAAATTAGTTATTCTTCACTTACAAAGTGCTCAGTGGGAACTGCGTAGAAACTATGACCTTACCCAGCAAAGATCTGACAACTCCCCTAGATCAAAGAAGATAGTTAGAAAGTTGTAAAAAATTGAATAAGGGTAATCATGGAAAATAAAACTCAAAGTTTTTAATGTATTAATGTATCATTCAAAAATGTAATTAAGAGGACTAATACATCGCATGAGAAGAAGTGAGAAGTTCTAAGCAAGATGGTTAGGGTGAAGGTTGCTAGCATTCCCCTTTTTAAATATCTCGATAGCTAAATTACTTTGTATCTTTATTTATAACTAAAATTACATTTGATTAATTGCAGAAAAGATAACTGATGGTAGCAATGGAGATGTTGCTATTGATCAATATCACCGTTATAAGGTTTGAAAATCACATAATTGTATTATGTAGACCATCTATATTGGAATTTGAATAACACACGACATTAAAGATGATATTCTTAATGTTTAGCTTCTTCTTTTTTATAATTATGTACATCTTTTGTGTCATTATAGGAAGATGTGGCAATTATGAAGGATATGGGGTTGGATGCTTATAGGTTCTCTATCTCATGGTCCAGATTGTTACCAAGTAAGTTGATCATCCGCATCCACATATATTATTGCGACCAATCGTCTTAATGTTTAACATCTTTTATTCAATTTAATTCCTATTTCATGATAGGTATTGGCTTATATTTTTCTTGTTTTGTTTTAATTATTATTAGATGGAACACTAAGTGGTGGAATTAACAAGAAGGGAATCGAATACTACAATAATCTCACCAATGAACTCCTACGCAATGGTGATACTCCCAATCTCATAAAATCCTCCTAATATAACAGTACCTGTATGCAGCTGTTAAATCGAACTTTTAATTTTCCATTACTGGTGATGCTATATATAGGTATAGAGCCATTAGTGACACTCTTCCACTGGGATGTTCCCCAAGCCTTGGTAGATGAATATGGTGGTTTGTTAAGCCCTCGTATTGTGTAAGTGGACAAATTCCATCCTTTGTATAATATTGATCACTTAATTATATAAATACTATTATATATAATAAATACATTTTTAAATGTGTACACACAGCGATGACTTTAAAGCATACGCAGACCTTTGTTATAAGGAATTTGGTGATCGAGTAAAGCATTGGACAACACTTAATGAGCCATATACCATTAGTAACCATGGTTACACAATCGGGATCCATGCACCAGGACGATGCTCTGATTGGTATAACCGAAAATGCCTTGGTGGAGATTCTGGCACTGAACCATATTTGGTGACACACAATCTACTCCTTGCTCATGCAGCTGCTGTAAAATTGTACAGGGAAAAATATCAGGTACTTTCATTAGTCCTTTTTATTTTATTTTTTCTTTATGAACATTGGTGTCCAACGAGTAACTAGTATTATTGTGTAACAACATAAGTGGGAATACTTTTTATATTGCGATAAACAACGGTTGTAATAATATATATATTTTTGGCTCTAAATCAACAAAAAATAAAAATAAAAAAATTTATCATTTTATTGCAGGCATATCAAAATGGCGTCATTGGAATAACAGTTGTATCACATTGGTTTGAGCCAGCTTCGGAGTCACAACAAGATAAAGACGCTGCATTTCAAGCTTTGGATTTTATGTATGGATGGTAAGTATATTATTAATTTATATATCAACTCATTTAAATGCTTTATTTATGAATTATAACTTCAATTCGGTAGCCAGTTGTACTTTATATAATGTTATAAGTTCACGTTTGGAATTTTCATAGGTTTATGGATCCATTGACAAGAGGTGACTACCCGCAGACCATGCGATCTATTCTTGGTGCACGATTACCGAATTTCACAGATGAACAATCCAAGTCACTGAGTGGGTCATATGACTATATTGGAGTAAACTACTACTCCGCTAGATATGCAAGCGCTTATCCTAAGGATTATTCTGTATCTACACCTCCAAGCTACCTAACAGATGTTCATGTTAATGTTACAAGTGAGTACAAATTGAAAAATCCAAGAAATTAATGTAGTTTTCCTAATAATTAGATCCTAATATTCATATTCATTTATGTTGTAGCAGCTGATCTTAATGGGGTCCCCATTGGTCCACGGGTACGCAATAAATTATTAGCTTAAGTTATTGGGATTTTGAGAATGAATAGCTATATATGCATATATTTTGTTTTCCATATACACATAAAGTGCTAAAAGTCTCACTGATCTTCAAATGAGATTGCAGGCTGCTTCAGACTGGTTATATGTTTACCCAAAAGGACTTTACGATCTTGTACTACACAAAGGAAAAGTATAATGATCCAATTATGTACATTACTGAGAATGGTAATTAATATTTTTAAACATTAATTAATTGCATCATCAATGTTTCACATATATGTATAATGGTGTAAAATAAAGTGAAGTGTTGTGAACTCCAAACTTAAAACTAAATGTACTTTTGTTTTCTTTGGTTAAACAAATTGTATGCATTTGATACTGCATTATATTGCAGGCATGGATGAGTTCAATAATCCCAAATTATCACTCGAGCAAGCCCTTGATGATGCTAATAGAATTGACTACTACTATCGCCACCTCTGTTACCTCCAAGCAGCAATGAAGTAAGTTTTTGTCAATAAACTATTTGAGGCTATATATGTTTTGGCCTTCTTACAATTCGGTTATTTAATCACTATATTAAACCAATTATGTTCTTCTTCTTTTTTTGGGTGTTTGTAGGGAGGGTGCTAATGTGCAGGGATACTTTGCATGGTCTTTGCTAGACAACTTTGAATGGAGCGAAGGATATACTGTTCGATTTGGTATCAACTATATTGATTACGACAATGGACTGGAAAGACACTCAAAACTCTCGACGCACTGGTTCAAAAGTTTTCTCAAGAGATCCTCAATTAGTAAGAAGAAAATCCGAAGATGTGGGAACAATAATGGTAGGGCTACCAAATTTGTGTATCAAATTTGAATCCCAAGGATGGATAAAGTACAATGGCTCCTCCATAGTGGTTGTGCGAGTTGTTTTTCATGTTTTAACTATTTGTTTTACTTTTTTTGAGTCGTAATAAGTTGCAACAACTCATTATGAGTTAGTTGTCTTTCTTTGTGAGGGTTTAGTTTTAATTTTACTTTATGTTGTTGATGTGCCTCGTTTATCCAAGTTTGTTGACTTTATGCGGTGGAGGTGATTTGTCCAGTTGTGGATATGGTTGGAGGGATATCTTATTGTCTAGATGTTGTTGATGTATCCCTCATGTGTTTGTATTGGTCCTTGTGATCAGTGCCCTTTACGGCTTATAAATGTAATTTCTTCTAAATAAAAACATTATAAATAAAAATAAAAACAAAAATAAATAGATGTGGAGCTTTGACCAAAATATTTGCTATTTATGGCATCTAGTTTGTCTTAAGTTGAAATGAACTTAGAACAAGATACTAGTGTATAAATTCTTTATAGATCTATTAAAAATTCAAAAGAAAATGCACGATCAGGTGCTTATTTGAGAAAATGTCAAGTCGGCTGTCAGCACAATACATTTCTTCAAAAGAAAACTAATGTTGCTTGTATGATTAATTTCATGTGTACAAATTATACATAAACTTTAGCTTATATATATATATATTTTTTAATTTCAATACAATACTCCTTACGCCACAAACTTTAGCTTTCTTTATAAACGAGATGATAATTTATTTTTCCAAAAGAAATCCAGCCATTGTGATCTGCCACAATGAGCGACATTTTTTCTTTGTAATTATATTTACCTCGACTACTAGAAATTTGGGCAATAAGGACCCTTTTTAGAGACTGATAGACAAACAGTTCGTAAAAACAACTATTAGGCACAGAACTTTATTAAACCGTCCCTATAAACATCAAGGGACACAAAACCGTTCATAATGCAATACTAGAGACACAAAATAATCCCTATTGTTATTAGCATATGTATTTTAAACGAATGGACATCAATACTGCCGTATATTGGGAAAATGAATGATCCCATTAGGGGATTTTGTCTCTGTTCTTTCTTCATAGTATGGCCGTCCGGCTATACTCGAATCTTATTCCCTCTTTCCATCACCCCCCTCTTTTATCTCCTCCACTAGATCTGACGCCAATGAACCAAGTACCGATTAGTTGAAATTAGGGGAAACCCCTGTAATTTTAGCTTGGGTACAAAGTGGCTATGAAGAAAAACCACTCGGCTGTAAGTTTCAGTACCATTCTTTCTTTCTTCTTGGTCCTCTGTGTTTGTATGTGTTTCTGTCCAAACACCCTGCTTGGGCACGTTACAATATTAGTGTATTGTCATATATAAGGTGAAAAAAAGTTTATTTTTCTTATATTTCAAATGTCGCCAGCAACCTTTTCCGTAGGTAGTTTTTATTAATAAAGGTTTGAGTTTTCCAATTCATATTTGGAGTTTCAGGTTTCAATCTTGGGCTGTGATTTTTGCAGATTTTTGGTTTGTCAATTTCTATTTGGAGGGCACATGCAGAAGGTGAGCATATTTCATATTACTTTTGGACTAGTTGCTAATTCATTAGTTTCGAATTGATATTGAGTTTTTTAATTTATATATTGAGTTTAGATTTCAATATTGGTCCACGATTTGTGCAGATTTTCAGTTTTTGATTTATGTTTAGATGCACTTACAGACAAGGATTCTATATTATTTTTGGACTAGTTGTTGATGTGGTTTAATTTTCAGTTTGGCTATTAGGCTCTAATCATCAATTTTAAGTGGGATTTTAACAAATTGGTTTCTATCTGTCTGACTTATTATTACAAGCAACCATAGAGTTTATACTCTGAGTGTGAGATTAACTAACTGACTACAGCCTAACTAAAACTAAGCGTGTGCCTACTAACAACAATACTTACTAAATTTTTTTGATTTCTTGTTAGGTTGTGTTATTGGAAGATATTGAAGATCAGGTTGCTGAGAAACTTGTGGCAATATTCCCAGTTACAGTATTTGATATTGAAGATATTGGCAAAGGTAAAGGATTTGTTTTTAATGGCGTTTGTTCTCCAGCTGCTTTAGATACTAGACTGACAACAAGGAATTAGTCTAAAAATGATGCAATGCTGTAGGTTTGTCCCAATATATGGGTTTCAAAAACTATTGTTATATTTGCGCTTGCACAATTTGTTTGCCTTGTTTGTCATTTTTTGGAGTGGCGTGATTGATGATTTACTGGTTAGCAGGTAAAAAGAGGGCTACTATAGCCAGGCCACGAGCTTGCACACTCTGTAGGGAATGCAGAGAAGGGAAGGGATGGGAGAATGCAATATCATTACGGAGTAAGAAGGATAATTTCATTTGCAAGTAATTTCCTCTGTAATCAAAGTTGGAATTATAAATTTCTAGTAGTTTCTCGTTATTGTAAGTGTTCTAAAAATGTAGCGGAAGTAATCGCTAATGTATGAAATTTGTGTTTCAATTCTTTTATTTGTAAAAATCACTTGCTTAGGAGTGAAAAACGGCGTCTATGCACGAGACACAAGGCGTCAATTTTTATTATTATATTTTTTTTTCTAGTATAGAAGTCAGTAGGCACTGATCTTCAGTGCCAAGGGAACGCATTAGGCACGGATGGATTTCATTAATAGAATACTTTAATGTGTATTGGGTATTACAAAAATGTGGGACCCATTGCAAAAATTAGGCACGGAGATTTATAATCAGTGACATAATATCAATAGAGGACCCCTTTAAAAGACACTGATATACATCAGTCCCTAAAGAAGGCAAAAGAGATTGATAACCCTCAGTTTCTTTTCAGCCTTTTTTTAGTAGTGTCTACAATATTTCTTCCTGCACAATACCATCCAATTTGATATCACTTGCACCGAATCCCAATTTCCTCTTGCAACTAATTCAACATTTGCTGGCCGCGGCAACCGTCAACCTATTCCACATTTACCATATCAAACTTACATAAAAACTGTAAACACTTGCATAGAATGTGCATAAACACTTCAATATAAAATTGCATAAACAACATGTACAGACAAGTGTACAAATACTTGCACAAAAAGTGCACTGAAATGTAGAAATATGAATTAATAGTTATGTTTTATAACAACCAGCATTCAAACGTCAAACTTGTTCAATCGATTTTGTTCTTGGTATATTCTAGAGGGATTCACCTCATGCATGACCTATGTTAAACTACCCTATTAAAGCTCTTAGTGTCACCCTTCAATCGACATCTATGTATAGAGGTAACCAGCAAGTTGCAAACCACAAATTGTAGCTTCAGCTTCTGCAATGAGGGCAGAGCTTGCAGATGCATGAACACTCACCTCATCACATAGAATGCCCATCTCATTTCTTAGTATCACACCAAGGCCAGCCTTCTTTCTCTCTTTCATCTAGGCCCCATCAATATTAAGTTTTAAGTAGCCAGGTTTTGGGGGTTGCCAAGAAGAAGCCTCTCCTTCCTCAACCAAAGCCACCGCTTCCCGATCACTTATAGGAGAATTAGCCTGGGTATACGTCATAGCAGCTGCCACCCCATTTTGGATTACACGGTGGGGATCAATCACATAATTAACCATTGAACACAAAGGAGCAACGAGCCTTTCCCAAAGCAAAAATCTCATAAGAGACAAAGCCCACTCTTTATCCTTCTTCACCACACTGAGCATAACCATCAAACTAGACAGCCAATTCCCAATTGTGGTAAATCTTTGGACATCACTTTATGGTTTAGAGGTGAACCAAACCAAACTGCTTGGACCTAAGGACAAAGGAATAGTATATACTCAGTAGACTCTTTAAATACGTTAGAAGAGAAAGTAAATGATATTACTCTTGTTGTGTAATTTTGCCTCAGCTACCACATGAGGGTTGGCCTGTGTTCATGGCTATTCCTGATGACTGAAATTTTGGACTTCTGATGACAATTGTTTGCAGCGTGGACAGTCTTATTTTTTTTATATCTGTGTAACAAGATTTTGGGATTTTGGTTATATGGTTCGGTGTACAGTTTGCAATATTCAAAACCACTTGTTTAACCGAATCGGACCGATGGTATTAAAAAAATAATATATATAATATATAGTACAAATAATAATAAATAAAAATACAAACTTTTGGCTTTTGTTGGGCTTGGGCATGCCAACACGCAAGTTATGCTCAACAAAATTTAAAAAACACACATGCGAACCACTCGAGCTCTTTGTCTGTCTTGTCTCCATCAGTCCCTCTCTCTCTCTCTTTATAATTGGTACTTATGTGAAGGGGGTAAATTAAAACCCCAATGGACAGATGTATGACAATAATAATCAAATAAACGTGGAGACAATTTGACTAGTCAATAACTAGTCATAGATGAACATATAAGGATAACATAGATGCACAACATATGTAATATTCAAATCCCTGCAAGCTTAGAAGATAAATATGTGACAACTTGGGCACTCAGAAGGACCCCTCAATCTAGGCATCCCCGTGCTAGCAACAACTAGAGTGATAGATGTGAACATTCATCAACGTTTCAGATATAACACAAACAGTATGACTAGGCATATAAATCAGAGAATCACACCAGAAATGTTTACTGTCAGGACCTGCCCCGAATTTTTCCCTAAACCCGAGGTGAACCCTGCGGAGACCGCGACATTACGCCCATGTCGAGTCACTCCTTAAGAATGTAACCTCCTTTTTCCAAAAGGAGCAAGGGCACGAGACTTTCTGCCGAAATTTCGACAGAGTCTCCCCTGTAAATTGAACATTTCCCCAAATGCTCAACCCGCATAAAACACAATTTATATATCCCAACTGGCAGCACGCACAATATAATAGCATGCAATTCACAATCATGGCCTCTGGCCTTCTAGTAATTCAAGCAAACCACCTAAGTGGTGTCTAACCCGCGGTTGCGCCTGGTAACTTCAGGCTGCCTACGTACCCTCAACCAGGGATCAAGCCACACGTAGTTCTTTCATATCACTCCTGGCTCCTAATATCAAACAAACCATACAAAATCGTACGTTCTCGGATTTACCCATCAATCTCACCAAACACAAATACACTGGGCCTGGCTACATTCTCACCAGCCCACACAATCATATATCACTCCCTATATGACGGGACGTACCCGGCCTCGTATGGGGCCTGTCAACACGCCGGCTACTCCTACGACACGTGCGACCTCAACAAGAACACTAGGCCTGGCTACATTCTCACCAGCCTTTCACTCTGGGCCTGCCTACATTCTCACCAGCCCGCCATTCTGGCCTGGCTACATTCTCACCAGCCACTAGGCTTGGCGACATTCACACTAGCCTTTCTCACTAGGCCTGGCTACATTCTCACCAGCCTTTCACTCTGGGCCTGGCTACATTCTCACCAGCCCGCCACTCTGGCCTGGCTACATTCTCACCAGCCACTAGGCTTGGCGACACTCGCACTAGCCTTTCTCACTAGGCCTGGCTACATTCTCACTAGCCTTTCAGTCTGGGCCTGGCTACATTCTCACCAGCCCACACACAATCATATCTTCCCTCATACAACGGGACGTACCTGGCCTTGTATGGGGTCTGTCAACACGCCGGCTACTCCAAAGACGCGTGCGACCTCACAAGCATATCACAATATCACCCCTCATATGACGGGACGTACCGGCCTCGTATGTGGTCTGTCAACAGGCCGGCTAATCCAAAGACGCGTGCGACCTCACAAGCATATCACCTTGGGCCTGGCTACATTCGCACCAGCCCATACACAATCATAGGGGTACGTGGGGTAGTGCGCATAGCACTGTAACTAACATTCAATACCTTTATCTACCTTTACACATCCACACAATTTAAATATATTAAAATTCTAATATTAAAAACACCTCAACAACAATTCACGGGGTGGCACTTATAGTGCCCTCAAGCATCTCTATCACATAAAATAATATAATTTAAATATAATCTACTGTCGTACCAACCTCAACCAATAAAGCATCCGATAAACCACCAATTAAAAATAGGAAAACTCACGTAATCCACCCTCAACTCAAGACCTGTCACTAAGGTCATTACAATCTTCCTAGGAAGGTAGCACTACCTAGGAAGTCTCACGGTCAACCCAGGGTCAAACTACCCAATCTCGGTCAAACGGACCCCCGGGGTCCACGAGCTCCAATTTCCGATCTGACCGTTCCTATAGGTCCTACAAGGTCTAGGACACACGTCCTGCAAGTTTCGTCCGAATCGGACGGTCGGATCGCTCACGATCGGACGGTTACTAAAACCCTAACCCTAGGGTTGGCTTTTCCGAGTATCCGGGACTACGTTTTCCGATCCGTTGGATCCTAAACGATCCTAGAAATACCTAGATTAACATATTAAAGTCTCAGGACCATCCAACGGTCCAAACCTAGCGAACCCGGAAAATACGCGATATGCGATATCCGTTCGGGACTCTAACGGTATCCAAATTTAAATCCGAGCACACCTACGCGCTCGTGACATCGAGAGGGTCACAATGGGACAAAAATGCCCCTCAGCTACAGTGCCCACGCACCACCGACGCGCCGACAGCGCGTAGGTGTCCAAAGCAATACCCCATCGCCGAAAAATCTCCAAATCGAAAGCCAAGACTCCTACCCTAGGTAATACCCCTAATTTGGAGCCACTTTTGTTCTTGGGCATACCCCAAAAATTGGCCGGAAGTGGCCGGAATCGCGATTGCAAAACCGGCTGAACCCTAACTCGAAAATCGAGTTGTCTACGCTACAAATTTCTCAATTCCTACCCAACAGGCAGCCAGATCATGCAGAAAGGATGAATTTCCATACCTTGATCGCCAAAAATGGCGGCCGGAGGAGAGAGATTGAGCCGGCGAAGTTTCTGTCAAAACCGGCGCGATTCCGAGCTCTTTCCGGCGGAATCCGGCGGTTCCAGGGGCTGAGCAGGTCAGAAGGAAGAGGGAGAAGAGACGGTTCGAGCAAGACCGTCTCGAGGCCGATGGTGCTCCGTGGTGGCGGCGGTGGCCAAAAGACGCCGTCGATGAACAGTACCGGGCGCGAACCAGAGAGAGAGAGTACGCGAGAGAGAGAGAGCAAGAGAGAGTTCTGAGGGTATTTTTGACTTTTTATCAAAAATCCCTTTTCCAAATATTTACGGTTATGACACTGAACTTGTTTCGATCGTAACTTCTTCGTTACAACTCCAATTGGAGCCCAATACGTGTCTACGGACTCATCTCGGTACGCTCTATCCAAAAATACCAGTCCCTGCCCCAACTCTCTCCGGATAAGAAAATGACCAGAATACCCTTACCCCAAGGGTAATTCGGTAAATTCACTTAATCAAATTAAATTAGGGAATAATTTGGGGTCGGGGTGTTACATTTACCCAGAAATCCACCATAAAGAAAAACTGGGGGTCATCACTTCGACCAGGCATTCCACTAAGTTAAGAAGGTTGTACATAAAAAGTAATCACAAGCGCAAGCAATCCTAGGTCTATTTAGGAAATGACCACTATCTCTATGTGCAACCTTATTCTTCAAACTTAATTGAGCTAGTAGCTTGTCCTTCATGGAAATATCAGCTAGTCTATTAGCTCTTTCACCCCATGGCACCACAACTCACTTTGGATTGATAGATCGATGAATATGTAGATTCAATGAATAAAAGATCAATTTCTTCAAGAAATCATTCTTGAAGAAAATAATCCAAGAATTTGGTCTAGATATGAATGAGAATGTGTTTAACTATCCTAGATGCAGATTTTGAATAACAAAGCAGATTTCAAAAACAATTTAAAAATCTTATTTTGGAAACCTCATATCTCACTCATCTCACCATTTGCAGAGGAGAAGAAGAAGATGACTCTCTTTCTCTCTTTCTAAAAAATGATGAATGAATGAATAGGATTTCAAATATCAAAGCAGATTTTAAAAACCATTTTTTCAAAATCTCATAATGAAAACCTATACTTCACTGAGAAGGAAGAAAAGCAAAAACGAAAGGCTCTCAAAATTCTCTCATTCTGTCAAAGTGACGGCTATAGTGTTGTAGCCTCCCTTTTTACCAAAAAAGAAATCTGCCCTAAATTCCCTCAACTGGCAGCTACTCATTGACTTCATAATAAGACAAAAAGTCATCAGCTAGAAAACCGATAGCTAGTAATACATTAGAAATTGAATGAGCTGGCAATAACAGAAGACTAGTCATCACGTTGACTCGATATGTCCTAATATATATGCAATGCATGATTTACCTTTGAAGATCTTAATTGAATTGTCCCATTGTTGATCTCAACCACAGTAATCATCTAAAACTAGACTATCGTAGTCTAATTAACATAGAGCTTGATGAATTATATGTGCAATTACCAAGTTGTCAAGGGAAGCTAAAAGCCTTAGCTAAACATAACCTAACACACACACACACACACACACCACACACACACACACACACACACACACACACACACACACACACACACACACACCACACACACACACACACTCTCACTCTCTCACACTCTCTCTCTCTCTCTCTCTCTCTCTCTCTCTCTCTCTCTCTCTCTCTCTCTTTTGTTTTCTTTTTCCTTATTCTTCTCTCTGTCAGTTTCCATCTCTCCCTTCTGCCTCTGCTTTGGCCTAAACCTGCAATTGAACCAAACCAAACCATAAACTCCAATTAACTAGGTTGTTCAGTTTCACTGATTATAGTTCGGTATATGGGTTCCAAAATAGCCAAATTGAGGCCTATGATTCGATGTCTGAATTGGGCTTAAAATCAAACCAACCCAAACCGAGTCCAGCCCTAGTGATAACACAATTTTTTTTGGTCGTTAGATGACTTGGCGGGTATCTATGAGAGGACATGTGGGTATAGGGCTGGATAGGTGGACATGTGGGTATGTGGCTGGCGGTGGTATATATGGGGCTAAATCTGATTTCTATTACTTGCACATGATTCAATTAAAAGTAAGTTACGTTATTGGGAAGATGACGTGTTGAGAATACATGCTATGCAATCATAGCCCTAATTTAAGGACTATAGTGATTGGGGTATAATTTAAAGACAATTGCTACAATTAAACCCTTATTAATAAGCCTTTAAGGACAATATTGTAGTACTAGCCCCTTGAAGATGATAGTTTATGGCATTAGCCTTGATTTACTGATCAGATGATAGTTCATGTTTTTATTGCTTTTAGAGATTTTTGCAGAAATGTCACCTGAACTTATATATCAGTTTCAATTTGTCACTTTAAAATAAAATTTAAGCGAAATGTCACCTTAAGTTTTCAAAATTCATGATTTGTCACTGACTTTAACATAATCTAATTTTCCATCCATTTTGAAGGGTATTTGATGTATAAGTTTAGGTGACATTTCTACAAATTTCGCTTGCTTTTACAGTCATGCTATTTTTTATGCAGCGGAACAAGAACAAAAGATAATTTCGATTAAACTTAACTCCGTTGATTCTAAGTATACCCGGAACTAAACTCTAATATGTTAATTTTGAGAACACCTAGGGAAAGAGTAAAGAGATGAGAGAAAACTCTCAATCTTCATTCAATAACAAACATCAATGGCCCCTTTCTTACAATTTCATGCATTATTTATAGGTGCCTCTTGCTCAAGATGAGATAATAACTCTCCTAAACCCTTCCTATCCCAACTTCCCTCTCAATGATAACTTCACATTAAACCTCCCTATAACTCACAAAGATGAAAAGACTCTCCATAACTTTATTCATGAACCTAGATAACTCCCACATACGAAGAGACACTTATTTGTTATAGGTTATTAAGACTTTCCTCATGCATGAACATGATCCCAATGGTCCATGTATGTATTTGCTAAACTCGCTGCATCATCCTCTCTGGGTTGACAAAAATTCTCTCTCGAATTTATGCTTTCTTGGATTAAAATCATGATCATTTATTGTTGGTCTTCAAACTGAAATCTCCCACTCCAAAGAAATAAATATTTTGAATATTTTCCAATTGTGTAAATTTTCATGGCCAATCTCTTAACCCAGATATTCTGAATTATGGTATCAACCAAAGTGGTTGTTCTACGATGATGGAAATTATCAACCCTCATGAAATCAATATATTCAACAACTTTGAAAGTATCATGAGAGTTGAGTAAAGCAATGGAATCATGACAATTGCAATATGAAGGTTGACATAATTTTCCGCAACTTCTTCAATGCAATCCATATGTTTCAATTTCGTGTCAAAAACCTTATCAACTGTAAAATAATAATCACAATAAATCTCGCAAGAACCATTTGAACATCGATCAAATACTAGAGGGAGATCCAAATGTAATAAATGATCAAATGTATGATCACCACTAACCATTTCTGATAACAGCTAATGTAGATTTGACTAACTACACAACTGGCGCGCAAATCCTCCCCAATATTTCAGTTTTGCAACTGAATCCCGCTCTGATACCAACTAATGCACGGTACAAGAACAAAAGATAATTTCGAGCAAACTTAACTCCGTTGATTCTAAGAATACCCAGAACTAAACTCTAATATATTAATTCTGAGAATACCCAGGAAAAGAGTAAAGAAATGAGAGAAAACTCTCAATCTTCATTCAATAACAAACATCAACTGCCCCTTTCTTACAATTTCATGCATTATTTATAGGTGCCTCTTGCTCAAGATGAAATAACTCCTCATAACTCTCCGAAACCCTTCATATCCCAACTTCCCTCTTAATGATAACTTCACATTAAACCTTCCTATAATTCACAAAGATGAAAAGACTTTCCATAACTTTATTCATGAACCTAGATAACTCCCACATACGAAGAGACACTTATTTGATATAGGTTATTGAGACTTTCCTCATGCATGAACGTGATCCCAATGGTCCATGTATGTATTTGCTAAGGAAAATGCTAGAGGCACCAACTTTGGGCACCAACTCTCTGATAGAGCGTGGGACCCGGTGTATTGGCGGGCTTCACCTCTATTAGAGAGTTGGTGCCCAAAGTTGGTGCCTCTAGCACCACCCATTTGCTAAACTCGCTGCATCAGTTTTGTTTGGCTCCAGTGCCTTATAGAATAAGTCTTTCATCATGGCAATCTTTTAAGTCATGGAAAGCTTGCGTGAAGAAAAAGAATTCTCATGCAAAGAGACTAGTAAGGTTCATAATGGGAGTCTGTCTTTATACAATGGCAGGTTCAACTGTTTGACTTGTTAAACTATCTATGTGAAGGTTCTTGGCCCTTGGTGATTGACCCCTAATCAGAATTCTAATAAACTTGAAGATATCTAAAAAGTAATCAGTTTTCTTTCTTTTTATTTCATCTATAATAGTAAGCGAATAAATACTAGGGCTTCTTAGATCTAGGTCCAAAACGATTAGCTGTCATTGGATTTAGTCCTCGCGTTTTTGGTTTTAGATGTAGGTCCTTTGTGCCTGACATATAGGTAAATAGTATTATTATTAGCAATGAAAAATACTTGGTGATAAATCATGATACCTATAAGTTAGGAACATAAATTAGAAGACTACATATAAGTCATATACAAAAATACACAAAATAAAATTATGTGTTACCTATAAAAAATATATATATAAAAAAGGTACATAAAATACTATTACACGTTGTCAAAAATATGAAAAAACATATATATACCTATGCAATAGGCAATAGGCAATATGACATAAATAATTATTACCCGATACAAGTCATAAGGGGCAACATTGGAACAAAAAATGATTTTAAAAATAAAATAATAAAAATATTACATTAAAAAATATTTAAAAATGAATGTAATTCTATGTGGCATAAAAGTCAAAGGACTTGGATCAAAGCCACCAAATTCGAGGATTAAACCCAACTCTTCAATAGGAATTTGGATCTATATCAACTTTTCTATAAATACTATGGCCTCTTTTACAAACCTAGAGCATTCAATATTTGAAGCACATGTAACAACATAGCAGCTTTTATAACTTCTTAAACATTGCGCCCATAATTTTTCTTCAACATAGTTTTTTTCAATTCGTCTAATCATCGGCATGAAAGAAAATTCTCAGTAGGTGAATGAACTTTTGAAATTTTTTTAAACCCCCTCTCTTGATGTTGGGTTCAAAAGCCATAATAAGAATCCGAATCTACTCTCTTTTACCCTTTAACACCACCCCCACCAACAGCCCCTCACCCAACAAAAAAAAAAAGCTGGCATCACAGAGCAAACACACAACTTTTTTTGGTCGTCTGATGACTTTGGGGGTACCTGTGAGATGATGGGTAGGTGTAGAGCAGGATAGCTGGTTCGTAGTATGGGGCTAAATCTTCTTTCTATTACTTGCACATACTCTACTAAAAGTAAGTCAGGCTACTGGGAAGAGGACGTATTGAGAATACATGCTATGCATCGAGAGCCCTAATTTAAGGACTATAGAAATTGGAGGACCAAAATGTGATTGAGGTATTATTTAAGGACAAACGCTACAACTAAGCACAAGTTGAGGTTTCACACGTGGACAAACGCGCTCTGATATCATGAAGGAAGTTGAGGTTCATCCAAAACCAATTGGCAAAAGGGAGAGTACGTCAACTCTTCAAAATCCCTTACTAAGTTTATTATAACTTTCCAATGTGGAACATTTTCATCTTTACATTGTCATACTGTAGCCCTTAGAGATTGACACCTTATCCGAATTTTGATAAGGTATCTAAAAAGTAATCCCTTTTTCTTTTCTTATTTCATCAATAATAGTAAGCGAATAAATACTCTATCCCTCTAACTTATTAAGCAGTGCGGCCAAACTTTGTGTTCAACATCTTAGTCTTTGCAAAAAAAATTTAAAGAAATTTAACCCCAGCTCAAGAATTGGACTCGGTTTCAAGTCAAGCAGAGATGCAATAAAAGTGCTGTGAATGTGATCACAAAGCGGAATCCACCTTCTCTCTTTATTGGGCTTAGGGTTGGGAGAATAGGTGGGGCAGTAGGCGGGTGTGGGTGTGTCTGGCCGTGGGGTTTAAAGCTACTTTCTTTTCCACTTCTATTCAACAGTGAAAGTAGTTCAAGTCACTTAACAGGTGAGAGGACGTGTTGAGAGTAAATATTATGCCACGTCCGTTTTTGAGTGCATTTTTCTGACCACCCTTAAGCCTCACCACCCCTTTCAAAGTTTGGCATATGGTACTCCGTAGTTTTACTCTTAAGGTACCCCGTAGTTGTACTTTACGGGATACTTAACTGAAATTAACCCTATGTAAATTAAAGTAACCATAATTAATAGTTTGCAGGTAATATGTTTTTCATGCAACAATTATGAGAGAAATTTATGTATTCATTAAAAATTATTTCTTCTATCAATTTTTTCTTTCCTTGCAACTTTTGCTTTTTGCAAATGTGAATTGGGTTAGTTGGCCAAGGTAGTGTGCCCACATTATAGCACTCGAGATCGATTTTCCTCCCCCTAGATTAGAGTGCCCATCTTGTTGCGCTTGAATTCGAACTACGCTAATGGGGATTTGAACTGGAGTGGAATGACATAATCACATGGTATAAGAAAACAACGTAGAATAATGCCAAGACCATTCTCATAATCCTCAGAGTTAAATATAAAGACGACGTCGTATTTTATTATATATGAAATCTTTATAGAAGGTGCACTATAACTAATGGCTGTTGGACAAAGAACAAAAAAACATGGATGTCGAATTCAGAAAAAACTTAATACCTTGATGTATATATAACCTTTTAGTCCACAATCTTTAATCTTTCTTTAGACTATTGCGTACTTGTGTTAATTTACAAGTTCATTTACAAAGAATCTAACATCGAACCAGCAACTTCCCTTCTTCTTCTTCTTTTTCTTCTTCCGTTATCATTATTTTCCACAATCTCTTCTTGACTAGAATCCAACTCGGCAAGTTACCTAATCAAGCTCAAAATCGAATTTATTAAATTTTTTGATTCCTAAAATACCGCAAACTAAGCTATTATTGCATTTTGTATATTGCTGTAGGGACTAATATATAAACAATTTTTAATTGGATGGTATGTAGGAAATAGAAATTGTAGGGGCCTATATTAAACCAGTCATTTTATCAAGGTTCTTGATCATAATACGTTATGATATACTCAATTAAAACATGAGTATTCAACTCAAAATTAATTGACAATGAGTGAGATTCACACTCTCAACAATCTTAGGTCTATTTTGCATGGAAGATCAATTAACAATGAGAGAGAAATAGTTTCTTTTTTCTTTTTCTTTTTTGTTGAGAGAGAGAGAGAGAGAGAGAGAGAGAGAGAGAGAGAAATACTTTCTAAGGAACCAATGAAGAAGAGTTCGCGCAAAAAGATTCGCAAGAGTTTCCATGAGAGAGAAATTTGTTTTGAGCAATTAACGCCAATTGATGGAGATAGGATAGAAAACATTAATGGAGAAGGGTGCAATTAGATTATCTTTCCAAAACCAGAGGTTAGGGCACTGGAGCAAAACCAGACTCTGAAGGTAGTCCCAATGGAATCTTTGGATTGCTTTTCTGTACAGTAGTACAGAAAAAAGGAAAAAAAAGAAGGTCCCAACTTTTCTGTGTCTGTCCCCGTATTAGCTTTAAAGCCCGCTTGGCTTTACAAAAAAGAAATAAAAATGCTTTTGAATTATTATTTTCACGTGTAGAAGTTACGTACTCCCTCTATATAAACCCCATGCAATATAGCAGGAAGAGCACACCTAGCTCGATCATCAAAAACCCTCCACTCAGTTATGGCATTGCAATTCCGCTCTTTGCTCTTGTGTGTGTGCTCCTTCTCCTTGGCTTTGCATTGGCAAATACCAATGCTGCCTGGACAGATCCACCCGTTGTTTGTGCAACTCTCAACAGGACCCATTTCGATACTCTTTTTCCGGGGTTCACATTTGGCGCAGCTACAGCAGCTTACCAAGTCAGTGCATTCTAGCATGTCTCATTTATGAATATTGGCATCTTCATTCTGTAAATCGTGTTATATATATATCTGTATGTGCATTTCAGCTAGAAGGTGCTGCAAACATAGACGGTAGGGGACCAAGCGTGTGGGATAACTTCACCCATGAGCATCCAGGTCTGTTGAATCAAACAATCAATTAGTTAACAAATCTTCTATTTTCTATTTTTTTTAGGTGACTGATGATCAGTTACTTCATTTCAAAAGCTATAAACAAGGTATAAACAAGCCAATGGGAACTGCGTAGAAACTATGACCTTACCCAGCAAAGATCTGACAACTCCCCTAGATCACAGAAGATAGTTAGAAAGGTGGTAAAAAATGGAATAAGTAATGAAGAGGAATAAAACTCGAATTTTTAATGTATTAATGTATCATTCAAAAATGTAATGAAGAGGAATAATACATCGCATGAGAAGAAGTGAGAAGTTCCAAGTAAGATGGTTAGGGTGAAGGTTGCTAGCATTCCCCTATTTAAATATCTCGATAGCTAAATTACTTTGTATCTTTATTTATAACTAAAATTACATTTGATTAATTGCAGAAAAGATAACTGATGGTAGCAATGGAGATGTTGCTATTGATCAATATCACCGTTATAAGGTTTGAAAATCACATAATTGTATTATGTAGACCTTCTATATTTGAATTTGAATAACACACGACATTAAAGATGATATTCTTAATTTTTAGCTTCTTTTTTTTATAATTATGTACATCTTTTGTGTCATTATAGGAAGATGTGGCAATTATGAAGGATATGGGGTTGGATGCTTATAGGTTCTCTATCTCATGGTCCAGATTGTTACCAAGTAAGTTGATCATCCGCATCCACATATATTATTGCGACCAATCGCCTTAATGTTTAACATCTTTTATTCAATTTAATTCCTATTTCATGATAGGTATTGGCTTATATTTTTCTTGTTTTGTTTTAATTATTATTAGATGGAAAACTAAGTGGTGGAATTAACAAGAAGGGAATCGAATACTACAATAATCTCACCAATGAACTCCTACGCAATGGTGATACAGCTCCCAATCTCATAAAATCCTCCTAATATAACAACAGTACCTGCAGTTGTTTAATCAAACTTCTAATTTTCTTTTACTGGTCATGCTATATATAGGTATAGAGCCATTAGTGACACTCTTCCACTGGGATGTTCCCCAAGCCTTAGTAGACGAATATGGTGGTTTGTTAAGCCCTCGTATTGTGTAAGTGGACAAATTCCATCCTTTGTATAATATTGATCACTTAATTATATAAATACTATTATATACAATAAATACATTTTTAAATGTGTACACGCAGCGATGACTTTAAAGCATACGCAGACCTTTGTTATAAGGAATTTGGTGATCGAGTAAAGCATTGGACCACACTTAATGAGCCATATACCATTAGTAACCATGGTTACACAATCGGGATCCATGCACCAGGACGATGCTCTGATTGGTATAACCGAAAATGCCTTGGTGGAGATTCGGGTACTGAACCATATTTGGTGACACACAACCTACTCCTTGCTCATGCAGCTGCTGTAAAATTGTACAGGGAAAAATATCAGGTACTTTCATTAGGCTTTTTTTTTTTCTTTCTGAACATTGGGGTTCAACGAGTAACTAGTATTATGTAACAATATAAGTGGGAGTACTTTTTATATTGACATAAACAATGGTTGTAATAATATATATATATATATATATTTGGCTCTAAATGAAAAAATAAAATAAAAAACAATTTCTTATCATTCTGGAGCAGGCATGTCAAAATGGTGTCATAGGAATAACAGTTGTATCACACTGGTTTGAGCCCGCTTCGGAGTCACAACAAGATAAAGACGCTGCATTTCAAGCTTTGGATTTTATGTATGGATGGTAAGTGTATTATTAATTTCTATATCAACTCATTTAAATATTTTATTTTTGAACTATAACTTCAGTTAGGTAGCCCGTAGTACTTTCTATAATGTTATAAGTTCACGTTTCGAATTTTCATAGGTTTATGGACCCATTGACAAGAGGTGACTACCCGCAGACCATGCGATCTATTCTTGGAGCACGGTTACCGAATTTCACAGAAGAACAATCCAAGTCACTGAGTGGGTCATATGACTATATTGGAGTAAACTACTACTCCGCTAGATATGCAAGCGCTTATCCTAAGGATTATTCTGTATCTACACCTCCAAGCTACCTAACAGATGTTCATGTTAATGTTACAAGTGAGTACAAATTGAAAAATCAAGAAATTAATGTAGTTTTCCTAATAATTAGATCCTAATATTCATATTCATTTATGTTGTAGCAGCTGATCTTAATGGGGTCCCCATTGGTCCACGGGTATGCAATAAATTATTAGCTTAAGTTATTGGGATTTTGAGAATGAATAGCTATATATGCATATATTTTGTTTTCCATATACACATAAAGTGCTAAAAGTCTCACTGATCTTCAAATGGGATTGCAGGCTGCTTCAGACTGGTTATATGTTTACCCAAAAGGACTTTACGATCTTGTACTCTACACAAAGGAAAAGTATAATGATCCAATTATGTACATTACTGAGAATGGTAATTAATATTTTTAAACATTAATTAATTGCATCATCAATGTTTCACATATATGTATAATGGTGTAAAATAAAGTGACGTGTTGTGAACTCCAAACTTAAAACTAAATGTACTTTTGTTTTCTTTGGTTAAACAAATTGTATGCATTTGATACTGCATTATATTGCAGGCATGGATGAGTTCAATAATCCCAAATTATCACTCGAGCAAGCCCTTGATGATGCTAATAGAATTGACTACTACTATCGCCACCTCTGTTACCTCCAAGCAGCAATGAAGTAAGTTTTTGTCAATAAACTATTTGAGGCTATATATGTTTTGGCCTTCTTACATTTCGGTTATTTAATCACTATATTAAACCAATTATGTTTTTTTTTTTTTTGGTGTTTGTAGGGAGGGTGCTAATGTGCAGGGATACTTTGCATGGTCTTTGCTAGACAACTTTGAATGGAGTGAAGGATATACTGTTCGATTTGGTATCAACTATATTGATTACGACAATGGACTGGAAAGGCACTCAAAACTCTCGACGCACTGGTTCAAAAGTTTTCTCAAGAGATCCTCAATTAGTAAGAAGAAAATCCGAAGATGTGGGAACAATAATGGTAGAGCTACCAAATTTGTGTATCAAATTTGAATCCCAAGGATGGATAAAGTACAATGGCTCCTCCATAGTGGTTGTGCGAGTTGTTTTTCTTGTTTTAACTCTTTGTTTTACTTTTTCTGAGTCGGAATAAGTTGCAACAACTCATTATGAGTTAGTTGTCTTTCTTTGTGAGGGTTTAGTTTTAATTTTACTTTATGTTGTTGATGTGCCTCGTTTATCCAAGTTTGTTGACTTTATGTGGTGAGGTGATTTGGCCGGTTGTGGATATGGTTGGAGGGATACCTTATTGTCTAGATGTTGTTGATGTATCTAGGGGTGATTGCGGTTTGGTAACCGCGAATTTTTACCCAAACCGCGAACCGACCGACTATTTGGGGTTTGGTGATTTTCCATACCGCGAACCGACCGCAATTTGCGGTAAACCGCATTGCGGTAATCGCGAATTTGCGGTCGGTTACCGCGAATTTGCGGTTTAAAACCGCAATTTCTCAAGCATTCACAAAAATATAAATTCACGACCTAAATAAATAAATACACAACCTTAACTTCTCAAGTATATTATAAATTCACAATCTTCTCAAGCATATTATAAATTCACAACCTAAAAAAATTAAAGTTACAATTCAAAGCATTCCAATTAAAGTTAAACTTCTCAAGCATTCCAATTCCAAATCCTTTAAAGTTACAAACCAAAAGCAAAATGCAAAGTAAAATGAATTAAAGTTACAACCAAAAAGAAAAATCCAATTCAAAGTTAATTAAAGTTATAATATAAAAGGAAAATGCAATGCACCAATATTACACACTAAAGTTACAAACTCAAGTGTTGGTGGTGAGTGAATTTGAAGAACCCCGTTGTGTTGTTTGAGCACCAATGCTATCTACAAATAAAACAACATAGTTTAGTACATTTTATTATAAGAAGAAACATAAATAACATTAGCATAAATAAATGAATTACTTACAAGTTGTCATATGTTCCATTTCCTTGTAGAATTCGACCTCATCATCCGTTGGTTCCTTGTAAAATGAAAATTCATCCCCTCTAAGCCAATCACTAGTACACACTAATGCCTCTACCATTTTAGGATGCAAAGAACTTCTAAAAGGATCCACAATCCTCTTGCCTAGGCTAAAAGCATTTTCACTAGCAACCGTAGAACTTGGAATTGCAAAGATATCCTTGGCAACTTGTGAAAGAATAGGATATTTTGTTTGGTTCCCTTTCCACCAATTCAAGAGGTCGAATGAGAGTTGAGAGAGAGAGTCGATGGGTCTGTGAGAGAATTGAGTCGAATGAGTTCAATTCGACGGGTCGCAATTGCATCTAACCCTAACGGCTTAGATTAGACACAGAGTACAGAGAGACAATTAAATGGAAATAAGGCTACAGAGTATAGCCGTGCGGCTATACTTTGGAAATAAGGCTACAGAGTATAGCCGTGCGGCTATACTTTGCGGTTTGCGGTAACCGCGATATTTGAATATCAAATACCGCAACCGCAACCGCAAATGCGGTTCGGTTCTTAATACCGCGATTGCGGTTCGGTTTACCGCGATTGCGGTTTTATTGCGGTAATTTTGCGGTTGGTTTTTGCGGTTTTGCAGTTTTTCGGTCAAAAATGCCACCCCTAGATGTATCCATCATGTGTTTGTATTCGTCCTTGTGATAAGTGCCCTTTACGGCTAAATTATAAATATAATTTCTTCTAAATAAAAACTAAAATAAATAGATGTTGAGCCTTGCCTGAAATATTTGCTACTTAAGGCATTTAGTTTGATTTAAGTTGAAATGAACTAACAAGGTACTAGTGTATAAATTCTTTATAGATCTATTCAAAATTCAAAAGAAAATGCTCAGTCAGGTGCTTATTTCAGAAAACGTCAAGTCCGCTATAAGGACAATACTTTTCTTCAAACGAAAACTAATGTTGCTTGCATAATTAATTTCATGTGTACAAATTATACATAGACTTTAGCTTATATATGTTTTAATTTCAATAATTTCAACAATTTCAACAATTTCATTGTCGTGCCAATGAAGGGCTTCTGGATCTATTGTCTCCTTCTATTCATGGTGTTCACCGCCAGTTAAAGCCGTCGAAAATACCGAACTAAATATGAAAATTAAAATTTCTTTAAACTTTTCTTTTCTTGAAGGAGTCTCCTAAGGAGCCAACTTTTAAATAATCATAGTTTTTTTATACTTAGTCTTCACGGTTTAAATATGATTTTAGGCTAAAACCTGAATGGTTTTCTTGTAAATTAGTATACTTTTTGTCTTAAACTTGACGTGTCATGTCCAAGATATGATCGGTGCATAATTACATATCTTTTTACACCCTTCTAACTTATGATTTGGTTATGTTTTTGAGTTAAACTTGTACTTTTAATAAAGTTTGTGTATGTTTCAGTGTAATAAGGTTGAGACTCATTACATGCATTTTGAAGACAAGTTAGCTCAAAACAATGTCTGCAGATCAGTCACATTCACGGATTAACCTGTACTTTCTCAAGAAGAACCAGATAATGAGCCATACGTCATTGGAAACATACGGAATTCTAGTTTCCGTAGCATTTTACGGTTCATGATTTGGAGTCTTCTAGAGGAAGTTATACATGATTTAGCAGCTCAAGGTCAAAATTCGGCAGCATCTGCGTTACTGGGCTAAAAATGACATTTGAAGGTCTTCCCTATTTTTCCTTGAGTTGGGCTGCATATTCTTGGAAAGATAAGACAAATGGCTTGAAGATCCATATTTTTCCAGAATTTTTTGGAGTGAATAACAAGCCCAAAATCGGCCCACAAGCTGACTGCAATGCAATGTCATGCATGATCAAATGCTATCTAGTGGGATTTGTTGGTGAAGAGCACTAGCAAAAAAGATGAGTTTCTAATTACAAGTGCTATCTAGTGGGATTTGTTGGTGAAGAGCACTAGCCAAAAAGATGAGTTTCTAATTACAAGTGCTATCTAATGGGATTTGTTGGTGAAGTGCACTAGCCAAAAGATTAGTTTTTTTTACAAGTGCTATTGGCATAAACCATATTCAATTTAGATATTCCCCTTCCATTCTCCCTATAAATAACACTCCAATTCTAAACACAAAGGCATTCAACAATCCATCAACTCACTTCATCCATTACTCATACACATTCAAATAGAGAGAGATAGAGAGAGCTAGTTGCAAAAGGAGCAAAGCTTGGAGCTGTCTTGGGAATTTCTTGCTGCCATCATCTAGTTCTTTTCTTCTCTTTATCCTATCCTATGTATTTCCATTCTATATTGTTTTTCAATTATTAAATATGAGTAACTAAATTTCTTCTTAGTTAGAGGTGAATTCGAAGCCATGGACATATGTTTTATATGAATTGATCACTTCCAGTTATGATTTCGTAAAGTATGAATGTAATTTACTTTTCTGTTTTATTCAGGACTTATTCTTGCATGTTTATTAAGGATGCATACTTAGTTTGCATGCAGGGATTTGATGCTAGAATATGAGGGAATTTCACCTAATCGTTATGAACTTATATTCACAAGTAGTAAAAGTCACTAGTCATGATTGTGTTAAGTAAATTCCTGGTAGGAGTATCATGCTTTTCATAGTTACAAATGTTTTGTCAAAGCTTATGATTTTCATAGAACTTAATGATCTTTGATATGTATCTCTATCATGCTGTTCATATAGGGAACTTGATAAGAATAATTTGATTGAGTCGCTGAGTCCAATTCAATGAACTTAGGAAAATCTGAGAGTTAATTAGTGCAGTTCACAATTAATTTGGGGCTTTGTCATTCATACTTTATTGAAAGAGTAACTGGAGATCGATTTGTATGCATATGTTCCATGTGTGGAGAAGAATCCTCTAGCTATCCCTTAATCCATATTTCATTCACAACTTAGTTATTTACTGCTGTCAATTTTACTTTAGTCTAAATCATCCAACTCCCCCCAATCATTGTTCCCTTAACTTAGTTCTAGTTTAATAAATTTAATTTGTGTTGATTAGCATCCCTCCTAATCCCCGGAATAGAACGATCCCTACTTACTCGTACTACGATTGCATGATTTATAGGGTTTAATTTGTGTGTTAGTTATTTCTCACGCCAAGATACTCAAGAATGATGTTATTTACATTTGCTGCAATCTGTAATATTACAAGACATAAATAAACTTAACGTGTAGAGGTTTCTTGAGCATCCAAGCAAACGACTTTTTGGTTGGTAGAGGTTTCGCTGGAGTCATCAGATTGGACGCTTTAAAAAAAAATATTCATCATCCAGATAATCAAGATATGCATTCAATTGCCTAAAATCAAAGCTTCTATCTGCAGATATATGCATGTCAAAACTAAAGCTTTGAATTCACTCCAATCCAAACGCACTGCCAAATCTTCTAATTTAACATTTAACATTATTCACATGCACAATACTGATAGCAGTTTAGAACAACCAGAATCAGACAAGAGAGAAAATCTTAATCTGTTCTCGTGTATAGCTTTGCTTACCTTAACAGAAGCTTAACAATCTAACAACCACCAAACTGAGTTTAGCCTAAGCTAACTAATAGCACGTGGCCTCCACATGACCTCTTAACTAATTAATAAACTTTTAGAATGCCAACTCTTTTTAAAACCAGCCAAAATTATCCGAATGGTTAATTTATAGGTGCAGGCCTGCAAGTGGGCACCTTTTATTAGTTGTTATCATATACTTGCAATTGTATATATGTTCCTCATGCCCCTCGTAGCACCTTGTAGGGCCCATCATATATCGTTTTTCAATGATCCGAACTGTCTAATTTTAAATATTTCTTCAAAGATCATCTATACAAAAAATCACTTGAATCTGAAATCATTTAACCACTCAATTAGATTATTATTATTTTAGTCTTTTCTTAAAAGCACGATGTTTGTCTATTTTATTACTTGCAATTAAATGCCTTATAATTTTCAATTTGTCTAACTTTTTGCCAAGATGATAGAATGAATGAAAACTTGAAAATAAACAGTTTGGATTGTTAAAAAAATATTCGTAGGATACCCTAAAATGTGTTCCTCAAATAATCCGAACCCTGAAGACTTGAAAAATAGACGCTTTGAGGGATACCCTTGTAGGGCCTACTCTGGATTGTATTTCATTAATCCCTCTATTTTGTAGATGTTCATTCAAAGATCATATCTATAAAAATAATAAAAAATCACTTGAATCCGATATCATTTGACCACTCAATTAAATTATTTAAATTTTAGTACTTTTTTAAAGCACCGAGTTTATTGATTTTGTAGGACACAATTAGATAGGTTTCCGATTTTGCTAATTTTTTGTAAGGATAATCCATGAATGAAGACCTAATAAATAAATAGTTTGGATCATTAAAAAAAAATTCGTACGATTACCCTAAAGGTCGTCCCTCAAATATATATATATATATAGATATATAATGCTTAATTAAATTATATATACTTGAATTGTTAGCTGCACACGCATTAGGAGATAACAGCAAGAAATTACGTGCAGAAGTAATGATGATTTTTCAGATGAATTGATACTACTTTTCCAATTGCAACCGTACTGTACATACTTTGGCGTCGAAGTTATACCTTCCACAATAAATTAATATATGAACATATGATAAGCATGCACTAATGACTTTTTGTTTGTGAATCCACATACAAATCTATTTGCAATCTTTGCTTTGAAAAATGAAGCAGCTCAAGACTGGTTCAAATGGGGATGCGGTCAAATCTTTTATGGCCTCTCAACTAATGGACTTTCACATACTCTCCGCCCTTTTTCCCTTTGTTAATAACAAAGTTTTTCTCCCTCATTGAACCCATTTTGCTCAGGCGGCTGTTCAACGAAGTAATATCTCAACAAGAGAGAAGAACACGGTTTTAAGACACGGAACGCGCCTCACGCGCGGCGATATTTTCTGATTTTCTCTACGCTTCCCCTGCTTTCTGGAGGCTGATGTTCGCAGCGGTTTCCAGGCTTGATCCTTCGTTGGTTTCGGTGTGATTCTCTGAGCTGCTCTTTCTGATCATGGAGGAGGGTTCACCTGGGGTCTATTCGACGCACCATCGCTTCACTAAGAGAGTGAGAGCATCAGAAGATTTCAATCCTGAGTGCGTGGTGGAACTGAGTTCCAGCCCCTTTTCGATCCATAAGCAAGGGCAAACTAATGATCCTATCCTGGGGGCTCGATCTGAATTTGGAGCTGGAAATTTCAAAGAGGGGGCTCAATATGGGTTTGGTGCTGGAAATAGCAGAGATGGGGCTCGATCTGGGGTTGGTGTTGGAAATTTCAGAGATGGGGACAGATCGGTGTTTGGCTCTGGAAATTTCAGTGGGGCTCAATCTGAGTTTGGGTCTGGTAGTTTTAAGGATAAGCTTATGGGTAAGGTGAATTTAGTGACGAATGTGGGTATTGATGTGGGTTGTCTCAGTGATACTCATGAGGATCTTAATGATGATGAAGATGTGGTTATTTCTCTAGGTGAGAAGGGGCCGAGCATTCAGTTCTCGGATCGTGCAATGGAGCGCCTTTCCCAGCCTTGGAAGCATGCTTTGATCATAAAGTTGTTGGGTCGTTCGCATACTTATAATTACATTCATGATCGGTTGCAGCAAAAGTGGAGCCTGAAGGGGGATTGGAAGTTGATTGATCTTGTTAATGATTACTTTGTGGTGAAAGTTGATTTGGAGGAGGATCTAAATTTTGTGTTGACTGGTGGTCCATGGATTATTGCTGGACAGTATCTGGTAATGCAGAAATGGAGACCTGGTTTCTGTCCTGCTACAGCTCATATCACTCGTATGGCAGCTTGGATAAGGGTGGCTGCTATTCAGCTGGAATGTTTTGATGTATGGTCTCTGAAGCGTATTGGAAATTTAGTGGGGAAGCTATTGAAAATTGATTCTCTGACAACTTCTCAAAATCGAGGTAAATTTGCTCGTTTATGTGTGGAGCTTGATCTAACTAAGCCTTTGGAGGCTTTTGTTCAAATTAATCAACATTGGTACAATATAGAGTATGAAGGCTTACCAGAAATCTGTTATATGTGTGGTAAATATGGTCATAAGAGGGAAGTGTGTCCTCTGAGGGCTGAGGTGCAAACTGAGAAAACTCCTGAGGTACATATCAAAGAGGGTAGCGTGGATATGAACACTGATTCTGGGGATGGGGTTAATAAGTTGAAGGATTGGGATTCTGGGCTAAGAGGGCCTTGGATGAATGTTCAGCCTAGAAGGAATTATAAGACTAATTTCAAAAATGGAGGGGGGAAGAATGCTGGTGGGATTTCTAAGGGGTCCAGATTTGATGCCTTGAGACAAGTTGGTGAGGATTTTGGAAGAGATGTGAATAGACCGGGGGGGGGAGCCTTCTTTGCCTTCTAAGATGGGGAAACATATGGAGAATAGTGATCCCAAGGGTAGCAAGATTTGGACTAAGTCTAAAGCCACTACAAACACTTCTAGGCAAGTGTTGAATGATATTTCTAATAAAGTTGGGGCCAGTAAGTCTATTTTGGTTACGAAGGATAAGGACATTATGAAGCCTTTTGGAAGTTTTTTTGACATCTCACACTCAACTGGTGTTGCTCAGTTCAGTGGGAAGGATTTTGGGAAGCCTGGCTTGGTTAGTGAGAAAATTGATAGTTGGGTGGGGAACCATGATGCAAGTATAGAGAAGGAAGTGTATATTTTTGGTCATCAACCCCCAAATATAAGGGAAGAAGATGTTAATTCTGAGGCCAGCTTTGAACCTGAGGATGATACAATAGCCATTTATGCACATATTGGTAATGATGTGGGCCAAGATGAAAACATGGATTTGTCTGAGGGACAAGGTGCTGGTTCTGATGCTCAGAGGACAGGTCACCCCCTTAATAGTGAGGGTGGTGTGACCTTTGGTATTTGATGGGGTAAGCTCTTTTTGCTTGTTTTTTCTTTGGATTTTTCCTTATGAATATAGTCTGTTGGAATGTTCGAGGTGCTGCTAGCACCAAATTTAAGTCTACAATGTTGGAGTTAATTCGGACTCATCGTATGGATATTCTCTTTGTCTGCGAGCCGAGAATCAGTGGTAAGAAAGCTATTTCTGTTGTTAAGTCTTTGGGTTTCCCTTGTTTTGAAATTGTGGATGCTGTTGGGTTTTCTGGTGGTTTGTGGTTACTTTGGGATAATAGCAAAGTTCAGGTGGAAATTATGGGAACGTCGGATCAAACTATCTCAGCTTGTATTTCCTGGAAAGGTGGTTCTCCATGATTGTTTACAGCCGTTTATGCTAGTCCTTGTATCAGGAAACGAGCGAGCTTATGGGAATATCTCAAGTTTGTTGCAGAGAGCCATCAATTGCCTTGGCTTCTTGCTGGTGACTTTAATGAGATGCTGTCTGTGGATGATAAATTGGGTGGAGCTGTGACCGCTAGAGTGCATGGGTTTCACAGTTGGTTTGACGATCATGGTATGGTGGATTTGGGTCCTAAGTACACTTGGAGGAATGCAAAAGTTAGTGAAAGGATTGATAGGGCCATTTGCACGATGAATTGGAGAAGGTTATATGCTGATGCTCATGTTAGACATTTACCTAGAACTACTTCAAATCATAATCCCCTTAAAATCTCTCTACAGTCCTGTTTTCATGCCACTCCTCATCTTCGCCCTTTTAGATTTGAGGCAATGTGGTTGAAGCATGAGAACTTTGGTGATTTCATTAATAATATTTGGAGTAAGCTGGATGGCTCTGCTATGGAGAAGACCCTTCAACTGGTTGCTCCTATTAAGCATTGGAATATTAATGTGTTTGGGCATCTACGGTTGAGAAAGGTCAGGTTATTAGGCCGGCTTAATGGCATTCAAATGGCGCTGTGCAAAGGGTTTAATCCTTTTCTCAGAAGGCTGGAAATGTCCTTAATGGATGAGTTTAATGGTATCCTGGAGCAAGAAGCTCTGTTTTGGAAGCAAAAGTCTAGGTTACAGTGGATCCAGGAAGGGGATCGTAATACAAGATTCTTTCATCTCACCACTGTGATTCGAAGGCGAAGAAATAAAATTGAGAGTTTGAGGAATAATGATGGTTTGGTTGTTGCGATTGCTACAGGTGTTAAAGCCTTGGCTATTGAACATTTTGAATATCTCTTTACTCAATCTCATGTGGCTACTACTGGATTGGATATTCCTAAGCTTTTTCCTACCATTAGTGGAGAAGATTTGGGTTTTTTTATCTAAGGAGGTGGAGTTAGCTGAAGTTAAAAAAGCCTGTTTGGTATTGGAGGTCTTAAAGCTCCTGGGATTGATGGTTTTCCAGCTTGCTTTTATCAAAACCAATGGGGCTAATGTGCTACTGATATTTTTGCCATGGTGACCAAGGCTTTTACGGAGTGTTCCTTTCCAACTAAGTTGAATCAAACCCTTATTACGTTGGTTCCTAAGGTTGATAATCCCTAGACTATGGTGCATTTTCGTCCCATCAGTCTTTGTTCAACTCTTTATAAAGTCATTTCCAAGACCATTGTGGCTAGATTGAGGTCTATTTTGCCTGTGCTAATTAGTCCTAACCAGGTTAGTTTTGTGCATAGAAGGCATATTACAGATAACATTTTCATTGCCCAGGAGCTTATGCATAAGTTCAAGGTTTCTAAGGGCAAAAAAGGGTTTATGGCTTGGAAAATTGATCTCTCGAAGGCCTATGACAGATTGAATTGGCAGTTTATTGAGGAGGTTTTAGCTGAGGTGGGTTTGCCTGTGGCTCTAAAGAGGTTGATCATGCATTGTGTGTCTACTGTCAAGTATCGGATTTGTATTAATGGGGAGCTCACAGACTCCTTCACTCCTATGAACGGTATTAGGCAAGGGGACCCCTTATCTCCCTACTTGTTTGTGTTGTGTGTTGAAAAACTTTCTCACATCATCTGTAACTTGGTTCAAAAAGGTAGCTGGAAAGCTGTTAAATCTTCTCAATCTGGGCCCATGGTTTCCCACCTCTTTTTTGCAGACGATCTAATTCTTTTTGCTGAAGCCTCTGTTAAACAAGCTCGCATTATGAAGGGCTGTTTGGAACTTTTTTGCCAAGCTTCAGGGCAAATTGTAAATTATGATAAATCTGCAGTCTTTTGCTCTCCCAACACTCCGAATGAGGTGGCCAAGGAGATTAGTTGTATTTGTGGTTCTCCCCAAACTGGTGACTTGGGCAAATACTTAGGCATGCCTCTTCTTCATGCAAGGGGCACTCATGCTACATATAAGAAGGTGCTAGATAGGGTGCACAGTCGGTTGGCTTCTTGGAAAGGTAAACTTCTTTCTTATGCAAAACGAGCAACTTTAATCCAAGCTGTGACTTCCTCTATTCCTATTTATGCTATGCAAACTACTAAACTCCCTGTTAGTGTTTGTGATGAGCTAGACCGGTTGAATAGAAATTTCTTCTGGGGAAGCAGTGAAAAAAGAACCAAAATTCATCTTTGTCAGTGGAATTTGGTTTGTCGACCGAAGTGTAAAGGAGGGTTGGGTTTTAAGAAGTCTGCTGCTATGAATCAAGCCTTGCTTGCTAAAATTGGTTGGAGAATTCAGAACAAGGAGGGGCTTTGGGCTAGGATTTATGAAGCCAAATACCTTAAAGGTACGTCTATTTTGGACCCCTCCCTGCTTCCGAAGCAGGCTTGTTCCTCTACCTGGAGGGGTATTCTGCATGGGGTGGAGTTACTCTCAAAGGGTATGCTGTGGAGGATTGGGAAGGGAGACATAGTTAAATTTTGGCAGGATAGGTGGCTGAATGGAAGACCTCTTCTTGAGCAAGATGGGGTTTTGCAAGTTAAGGATGTGACCTGTAATGTTTCCAGTTTTTTTAAGGAGGACTGGTGGGATATTGACAAATTAAGGGCAGTTTTAGATGAGGAGTTGGTTAAGCAAATTATTTGCATCCCTGTGGGAGTGACCGGTGCAGTCCCTGATGCTCAAATTTGGGGACCTGCTGCAAATGGTATGTTCTCTGTTAAAACTGCTTATACACTCTTGTTTCATGGTAGTGAGTGGCCTACATATGACTGGAATTTCTTGTGGAAACTAAAGATTCCTCCTAAGCTTCAAATTTTCCTTTGGCTGGTTTTTCAAGGCAAGATCTTATCTAATGAGCAGAGAGTTTGGAGACATCTGACTGATGACCCTGCCTGTAATTACTGTAATTGGCCAGTTGAATCCAACCTGCATATTTTTAGGGACTGTGAAAAGGCTACTAATGTTTGGCATGCTATGCTTGGTCTTGATGCCCATCCCCATTTTTTCCAAATGGATTTCCACCCTTGGCTTCGCTATAATATTTTGTCCAAAGCAATGTGGGACGATCATGTGCCATGTACTCTAGTTTTTGTCTTTACTTGCTGGGTCTTATGGAAGTGGAGAAACAATCATATTTTTAATATAGATGATGAGGTCAGATATGAGCCTAAGAAGAGTATTGTTGCTGCTGTTAAGGAGTGGTATACGAGTAGCCAGGTTAGGGATACAAAGGCTTCTAAAATTCCTCTCTTGCTGGCCTGGGATCCTCCTAATCAGGGGCAATTTAAGCTTAATGTAGACGGGTCTAGAAGGTGTGCTTCAGGCTCTATTGGTGCTGGAGGAGTGATTCGTAATTCTTTGGGGGATTGGATCTGTGGTTTTGCTGTGAACCTTGGTAAGGGGCAAATCCTGGAAGCTGAAGTTTGGGGCTTGTTTTTTGGTCTGCAACTTGCGATTGCTAAAGGCATTCATAGGCTCACTGTGGAAATGGATGCTGATACGGCTGTTCTCTTAGTCCAGCAGCATGATAAGCTTGGCTCCCACCCTCTAGCTTCCTTGATTGCTAGCTGTTGTGCGATGGTGAGACAGATTGGTGTTTGTGATGTGAGGCACATCTACAGGGAAAGGAATGTTGTGGCTGATTGTTTGGCAAAATGGAGCCACAATCTTGATCTTGGGCTGTGTGTGCTTGATGCTGCCCCAAGCTGGATTGGTGCTTTATTAGTAGATGACTTATTAGGAGTGCATAGAACCCGTTGGGTTAGTCTAGCCTCTAGCTAAGTCTTCTGTTGTTTTGGGGTTTGGCCCCCTTTTTTTCACCAAAAAAAAAAGTAATATCTCAACTAATTTAGTAAAAGAAGATTATCTTTAACAATTTTCTTAGATGGCAAAAATTTTAGCTTTAAATGATCATTTTTTTCTTACTTAAAAGTATATAAATATATTGCAAAGGTTTCTTTCATTGCCAAATTTAAGAAAGGGAAGGGTGGTTTCTCACATACATTGCCAAAGTGCCGTAGATGTTCGAACATAAGATCATTGATATGTCAAGGCCCTTTTTCGTTGGGCTACATCCCATTGGCTATTGCAAAGGTTTCTAATTACTGCGAGGATGTGAAGAAATGTCTTAGAAAGTTAAAAGAACCTTACATAGGATTATAGAAGGAGTTGGGCTAGTACTCCTCATTTGCATGGACTTATAAAGAGTTGGACTACTCCACTCATTGCTGATTGATTTTAGGGTGGACGAAGCCAAACGTGCACCACGCGATGGCTACTCCCTTACATTATTGAATTGTTTATTATATATATTACTCCAGTACCACACTTCAATTACCCCATACGTTGAAGATGAGATCCCCAATTTTTATTTTCTTTCTTACAATTATATATATTTGTCTGTTAATATATGCAGGAAGATGTGGGGATTATGAAGAATATAGAGTTAGATGCTTATAGGCTCTCTATCTCATGGCCCAGACTATTACCTAGTAAGATAATCATCCTAAATACTGTACATAACAGTCCTTTTTTGTTCTTGCTACAATACACTTACGCCCTTCATATTTTTAACTGAAGCAAAAGTTTGTCAACTTTAACCAACATTCTTTTTCAACTAAGACAGTAAATTGAAAGAAGTGAAAAAAAAATAAATCATAGTAGAATTTCAAGGCCAAAAATATATAACAAATTTTTTGCACTTTAATTTCTTTTTTTATATTAACTTATTTCCATATTTTGTATTTTCTTTCTAATTATTAGATGGAAAGCTAAGTGGGGGAGTTAAACAAGACTGGAATCAAATATTATAACAATCTCATCAATGAACTCCTAAGAAACGGTGAATCATCTCACCGTACATGTTCAATGATTGATATGTAAAGCTCTTAAAACATCATTTAATCAATTTAATTTGCTTTTACGGATTATGTATTTATATAGGAATAGAGCTATTTGTGACAATCTTCCATTGGGATCTTCCCAAAGCTTTAGAAGAGGAATACGGTGGTTTCTTAAGCCCTCATATTGTGTAAGCGAGCAAATTCTATCGTCCATCTAATATTGTATATAATTAAATACATATTACAATAACATATACGATTTGAAATGTGTGTACAGCAAGCATTTTAGGGACTATGCAGACCTTTATTTTAAGGAATTTGGTGATCGAGTAAAGGATTGGATCACATTGCCATATTTTGTTAGTAACATGGGTTATGCAATCGGAACCTTTGCACCTGGCCAATGCTCTAGTTGGCAACAATTAAACTATATTGGTGGTGATTCTTCTATTGAACCATATGTGGTGACACATCACCTTCTCCTTTCTCATGCAGCTGCTGTCAACTTGTACAAGAAAAAATATCAGGCATGCTTAATTATTAACTTTTGGTCAGAATATATGGTCCTTATTGAGAATTCTATACTAGTCACTAGTAGTATTAAGTTGCAATAGAAACGGGAATTAATACTTTGAATATCGAGATATATAAAGATTGTCCCTTATATTTTTGGCTACAAATCAACCATAAAATAATGTTCTTGTGCAGGGATTACAAAGAGGCACGATAGGAATAACACTAGTGTCACATTACTTTGTGCCAGTTTCTAATGCAACACGCCATCAAAATGCTTTTTACGATCTTTGGATTTTATGTTTGGATGGCAAGTAAAATTGCATACCAACTCAATTAATTAAATGCTAGTTCTAAATATAATATATAGTAGCTAGTACGAATTATATAATACTGAGTTATTGGTTGGAACTTCTATGTTTTTTTAGGACTAAATTATTATCCTACTTACTATGCAAGCTATGCCGGTCACAACAATTCCATAAACGCAAGCTACTTAATAGATGCTCGCGTTAATCAATCACGTGAGTACAAATTGAACTTAATTACTGGGAGCTGTTTAAGTTTTGTAGAAAAATTAAATTATGATATACAACGGAGCTTAATGGAGTTCCTATTGGTCCACAGGTACATATCAAAATAGTTTTTAGCATAATTTGGACATATCATCATTTTTCACATGCAGATGAAACTCCTAAAAATCTCAATTATCTTCAAATAGGATTGCAGGTTGGTTCATACTGGTTATATGTTTATCCAAAAGGAATTCATGATCTTTTACTCTACATAAAGGAAAAGTAGAATAAATTTTTAGAATGCATAAAATACATCACTATCACTTGCGCAAGCCCTTAACGATACAAATAGAATTGACTATTACCATAACCACATCTATTATGTTAAAGCAGCAATCAAGTAAGTGTTTATTAGCAAATGATTTGATTCAGACTGGGTGTTGCATCCGCACATAAACATTGACATCAACGCGTTTTTTTTTTTTTTCCTTTCTACTTTTTTTTTTCTGCACGCAGAAAGGGTACCAAAGTGAAGGGATACTTTGCATGGTCATTACTAAACAAATTTGAATGGAATTTTGGATACACTGTTCGATTTGATATCAACTACGTGGATTACAACAATGAACTTAAAAGGTACTTAAAAAACCCTCGGCACACTGGTTCAAAAGGTTGCTCAAGAAGTGAAGAAATCTGATTATAGGTATTGCTTCCATATTTGTATTTCCTTCAATAACGTGGATGCTGTTAGTGTACAAATGTGAGTGAGGGGTGTCAAATTTGTATATACCAAATTTGAATCCCAAGACTATGAACTAAATTAATTAATCACATGCGATAATATTGTTGAGAGTAATTGTCCCATATTAAAAAAGTAAGAAATTTAGCCTAGATTTATAAGAAGTTGGATTACTCCACCTATTACCAATTGACTTTAGAGGTAACCTCAACTGCCTTCAAATATCACATATATATCATAATCAAAAACAAGAACAATCCGTTTGACACCTCTACCCTCATTACAGTTTCTCTGCTTAAGGGAATACTATATAGCCACTCTTACAACTAACAAAACTAAAGCATTAATTTGAATCATATCTGACAGTATATGTCCGGTACTTCTGATTTCTTAAACAGTGCGGACAGCTTTATTGAACATAGGTAACGTGCTATGAGTATATTTCTTGAACCAAAAAACTTTTGAAATCTCAACTCTTTTCGAAACCAGCCAAGTTTACCGGAATGGTTAATCTGTAGGTGCAGGCCTGTACGTACACAACTTGCTTGTACAAGTTTTTTAGCATATATACATGTTGTAATTATATATATGTTCCTCGTGCTCCTCATGGAATTTTATATACATACAGGAGATTCTGAAAGAATTCCCAAAATCACATGCGATACGCAAATCAACCATTTAATAATAATCAACACCTTCAAATACATAATTCCCACAAACCAATGCTTAATTAATGTGTATAATATATGTGTATAGAATTTTCAGATGCTACGTACCGCTGGAATGGGGAGAGAATGGATAACAAGCGAGCCTGTAATGTATAATACACTTGGATTATATGTTGGCGCTTATGCAAAGGGTATTCTTGAAGGAAGTCGAGATTTAATCCTAAAATTAATTGACAATGAAGGAAATAGATGTGTGACATTTCTTCACATTCTCACAATTCTATGGCTAAAGCCAAACCCAGGCTCAAAGGATCCTTACTGCCAGCTGTGATATCAGGAAAATAGTTTTTTTAAGTTGGATTGCAATAAAATGGTTTAAGCTTTTATCACACTAGGTTTTTTTTATTAGGAAAATACTTCATTCCTTTCCCGATAAGTAGAAACTCTTACATTCTTACCACTGGCAATTTGACATGTGTGTGGAACTTTTTATTTCTGTGTTTTTTATGAATTATTTTTACACATATGTCAAACCGTGATTTGCATGAAGGAGATGTGAGAATGTGAAGGTAAGAGTCCCACATTGGAAAGTTGAGAAACCTAGCAAGGGCTTATAAGGAGTTGGGCTACTCCCCCCATTGCCAATTGGTTTTGGGGTGGAACCTCAACTTCTTTCATGGTATTAGAGCAGGTTGCCCACGTGTGAAAGCCCAACGGCCACACTTGCTCCGCGTCACCTAAAATGTGTTGTCCACATGTTAGGCTTGAAAATTCGCCACACATGCGGGGGCGTGTGAGAACCTGAAGGTAAGAGTCTCATATTAGAAAGTTGAGAAACCTAGCAAGGGCTTATAAGGAGTTGGACTACTCCACCCATTGGCAATTGGTTTTAAATTTTAAAAGATTTTCCCATGCACAAAAGAAATATATTCTGCATGCAGATGCAGATGCACGAGACTTAATAATCATTTACAAAAAGAATTTCGTACGATTTGGCAGAACCTGATCAGCACACCCTTTGAATTCCAATCGTGTTTACAAAAACATTATTATTGAATTGTGAAGTACGTACACCTTCCTCTATATAAAGGAGATGCAATATGCAAGGAATAGCCAACTTACGTAGATCACCAAAGGCCTCAAGTGAGCTATGGCAATGCAATTAGGGTCTTTGCTGTTGGGTTTGGTGCTAGTCATTGGCTTTTCATTGCAAAGTAGCGAAGCTGCTACAGATCCACCAGTTGTTTGTGAGTTTCTCAACAGGAGCAGTTTCTCAACAGGGTTCGTATTTGGTGCGGCTTCAGCATCTTACCAGGTCAGTCCATTGCGGGCCTAATTAAATTACTCTTTACTTTGTGGTCATATGATTAATTAGGTTTAATTTACTTTCAATGCCACACCAATAATAAGCATTCATTGTCTACGTACTCTTACATATATTTGTACATGTGTGTGTGTACATTTCAGTATGAAGGTGCTGCCTTTGAAGATGGTAGAGGACCAAGCATATGGGATAACTTCACTCACCAATATCCAGGTCTGCCTCTAAAAAAAATAATCACTTAAGAGTTAAAATATGAAAGTGGAGCTAACTTAATCTTTTAATTTGTTTCTTAATTTTCTATGCACAAGTTGGTATTACATACGTACATGCATAATAGAGTATATGATATGATTTCTCCCATCTTCGTGCTCTAATATATAGTCAAAATTTTCTATGGTTAATTGCAGAAAAAATCGCAGATGGGACCAATGGAAATGTTGCTATTAATCAATATCACCGCTATAAGGTTCAAAAATCTCATAATTTGTAAGAAAACACAGGGGCATCGAAGATGAGCTCCTCAGTTTTTATTTTCTTTCTTATGATTATATGTCTTACTATATATAGGAAGATTTGGCAATTGCGAAGAACATAGGGTTGGATGCTTATAGGTTCTCTATCTCATGGTCCAGATTGTTACCAAGTAAGTTGATAATCCTCAATATGTACACATGGCAATTCTGTTTGTTTTTCTTTTTTGTTTGCTTGAAAACACTTTCCTTGTTCTCTGTTGTACAGTATAACCACGATTCGTTTGTCATATAAAATAGTTAATTGAAAGAGTTGAACCAAATTATATTGGAGTCCAATTTCAAGGCCAAAAATATATAGTTTAACTTTTCTTAATGATAATTTGTACTTGTTAGATCGAGTTATTTCCTTATTTGTTGTGTTTTGTTTTTAATTATTAGATGGAACGCTAAGTGGGGGAGTCAACCAGGCTGGAATTGAATATTACAACAAGCTCATCAATGAAACCATACGCCAAGGTAAAGCATATCTCACCTTAAAAGATCATCAATGATCAATATGTAAAACTCTTAAAACATCATATAATCAATTTAATTTGATTTTACTGATGATGTATACATGTATATATAGGTTTAAAGCCATTTGCAACAATCTTCCATTGGGATCTTCCCCAAGCATTAGAAGAAGAATTTGGTGGTTTGTTAAGCCATCAGATTGTGTAAGTGACAAATTCTGTCATGAGTATAAAATTCATTATTTGATCAAATAAATAGTACCATAACATATATATTTTGAAATGTGTATATACAGCAATTATTTTAGAGACTATGCAGACCTTTGTTTTAGGGAATTTGGTGATAGAGTAAAGCATTGGATTACGTTGAATGAGCCGTATACCGTTAGTAACATGGGTTATGCAATCGGGACATTCGCACCGGGACGATGCTCTAACTGGCAACAACTAAACTGCACCGGCGGAGATTCAGCACGTGAACCATATTTGGTAACACACCACCTCCTTCTTTCTCATGCAGCTGCTGTCCAAGTGTACAGGAGTAAATATCAGGTCGGATTATTATCTTTAATATTGGGCCCTAATTGAGAATTCTATATTAGTCGGTCGTATAAAGTAGCAATACAAAATGGAATTAATACTGTTTTGTTTTCTTCACAAAGATTGTACCATATATTTTTGGCTCTAAATCGACCAGACACTAATGTTGTTGTGCAGGCATCTCAAAAAGGCGTGATAGGGATAACACTAGTGTCACATTGGTTTAAGCCGATATCTGAGGCACCGCACCATAGAAATGCAGCAACACGGTCTTTGGATTTTATGTTTGGATGGCAAGTATTTATGAATATAAAATTTACTAGCTAATATAACTTGTATGATTCTCTGTTAATGGTTGGCACTTCCATGTTTTTGTAGGTTCATGGAGCCAATTACAAGTGGCCATTATCCGCACAGCATGCGACTTCTTGTTGGACGTCGATTACCAAAATTCAACGAAGAAGACTCCAAGTTGCTAGCTGGGTCATTTGATTTTCTTGGACTAAATTATTATACTACTTACTATGCAAGCTATGCAGGTCACAACAATTCTGTAAAGGCAAGCTATGTAACAGATCCTCGCGTTAATCAATCACGTGAGTACAAAATGAAAAACTTAATTGCTTGGAGAAATTGTAAGTTTCGTAGAAAAATTAGATTCTGACATTCATATATGGTGTGGCAGCGGAGCTTAACGGGGTCCTCATTGGTCCACAGGTACACATCAAATGAAGTGTTAGCTAATTAAAGCCATTAGTATAGTATGGATGATTAAATATTGTTTTCCACATGCAAATCTAACTCCTAAAAATCTCACATATCTTCCAATGGTGTTTTAGGCTGGCTCAGACTGGTTATATGTTTATCCAAAAGGAATTCATGATCTTTTAGTATACGTAAAGGAAAAATATAATGATCCAATCATTTACATCACTGAGAATGGTAATTTTTTCAGCCTTATTTAATTGCACCATCAATGTTTCAACATATATTTATAGACTACAGAAAACACATTATATTGTAGGCGTTGATGAGTTGGATGATCCCAATCTATCACTTGTGGAAGCCCTTAATGATACCGATAGAATCGACTACTATCATCGCCACATTTGTTATGTTCAAGCAGCAATAAAGTAAGTGTTTATTAACAAATTATTTAATTAAGACTATGTTTGGGATATTGAATTTGAATCCTTACATTGACATCAACGAATTTGATTTTTTTTGTTTTTTTTGTTTTGTATGTGTAGGGATGGCGTCAAAGTGAAGGGATTCTTTGCATGGTCATTGCTAGACAATTTTGAATGGGCTTCTGGATACACTGTTCGATTCGGTCTCAACTATGTGGATTTCAAAGATGGACTAAAAAGGTATGAAAAACGCTCGGCGCAGTGGTTGAAAAATTTGCTCAAGAAGTGAAGAAATCAAGCTATAGTTATTGTTGGCCTTGGTCCCATCTTTGTATTTCCTTCAATAATGCGAATGCACCTCCGTACAATAATGTAAGAGGGATGTCAAATTTGAATCCCTTGGTTCCATCTTTGTATTTCCTTTAATAATGCGAATGCAATCCCGAAATATTCAGGCACGTGAATTGGTTGCTTTTTTCCCAAGGCATCTCTTTTATCTTTAATATTTTGGATTGAACCAAAATCTCAAAATTTTGAGATGGCCCCTTCTGACTTATTCGTGAACCAAGACACTTATAAAAATGCAACTCTTTTTGAAAAGCCCAAGTTTAGTGGAATGATTCATTTTTAGGTGCATGGCTCTACGTACAAACCTAGTTCTTTTTAATAATATTTCATCAAATATATTTTGCAATTGTATATACGTTCCTCATGCTCCTCATGCATTTTATCTTCATACATCTAGTTTCCACAAACCAATGCTTAATTATTATTATTTTTTGTATGATAATATATATAATTTCTAATCTTGTTAGCTAGTCGAAAGGATTAGGAGAAAACAGCAAGAGAAAAAACAAATTCAGACATTAAATGCTTCTATTAAATTTATGAATGAAGAACGAGGATAATTAATAATAATTTTCAGAACATGGAGAATTGACGACAGTTGTGTCATGTATAATACTGCCGGATTATACCACGGTGCTTCTGCATATATATATATATATATATATGTATATATTATATTTTTGTAATTTTCACATATGTCTGGAAAATAGTTTTTTTTTAATAGTTGGAACATGAGGAAAATAGTTTTATTTTATTTTATATATAGTTGGAATGACACTTCTTTGTTTATATTGTCCCTTTAATCGTGCTGAGTAATTTTAGAAATTTTTTTTTTCATTGGTGCTGAATAATTTAGATTATTTCAATTCCCTCCCAGTCCTTTTCTGAAAGAGAATCGCTCTCGCGAGAAAGAGATTTATATTTAATATTCTATAATTAACTATTCTAATTTATCATTTAAAAATTTTTGACATGCAGATGCAAGCTATACTTGAATTCTCTCCAAACCACTCCCTAAAAGATAATATATCAATGTATTTTTGCGTACCATCTGATTTAGCTACATAAGTGAATACTATAATCAACTGCTGAAGAATGTAAACTCCTACATCAAGAACTTGGAAAAATAAAATACAAATATAATAATTAGTTCTACTATACTAATAATATCGAGACGTTTTGTATAAAACCCCACACATGCTGGACTATACATTGAGGACATTATAGATGTTGGTAGTAGTGAGTTATTGGTTCTTCTTTGTGTTTACAAGGTAGCAATGCGGGATGATTTACTGGACCCAATTAAACCCAAGAATCCAAGATCTTTTGTATAACATAACACCTTCATACAGGCTACAGCCAATGCTTAATTTGTAAATATACCGACTTTCTTAACTTGTTAGCTAGATACGCATTTCTATATAGCATAGCAGTGATTCAATTCAATACATTAGCTAGATAACAAATAGACTTGTGTGAAAAATTTCACATCGAGGATACTGCTGCTTGAACAAGTCTAAATAGCTAGCGTATAAGTTTAGCTGAAAGTTATGGCTTCCATAATAAATAGTAATAAATAAATATGCATGATAAGCATGGAGTTTTGACTTTTTGTTTGCAACTCCATAGACAATTCTGATAGCCATTTTCTTTTCTTTGAAAAATGAAGGAGCTCACGACTGCTTCAAATGAAGATGAGATCAAAATAAAAATATATTGCAGAGGCATCTTATCACGAAACTTAATAATCAATATTACTTGTTTATCACGAGGCTTAATAACCATCACAGAAGAATTTCTTAGATTTGGAAGGACCTGATCAGCACACCCTTTTGAATTCTAGTTGTGTTTACAAATGCATTATTGAATTGTTTATTTATTATATATTCCCGGGTGCAGTACGCATAGCTTCCTCTATATAAAGGACAAGCAATATGCAAGGAAGAGCCAACTTATCCAGATAGATCACCAAAAGCCCCTTAATTAGTTATGGCAATGCAATTAGGATCTTTGCTCTTCTGTCTGGTGCTAGTAATTGGCTTTTCATTGCAAAGTAGCGAAGCTGCTACAGATCCAGTTGTTTGTGACACTATCAACAGGACCAATTTCGAAACAGGGTTCATATTCGGGGCGGCTTCAGCATCTTACCAGGTCAGTTTCTTAAAGAGCTTAATTACCATTTACTTCGCGGTTCGTATTAATTTTCTTCCAATGCCAGAACAATTAGCATCCATGCATGAATATCTTGAGATCTTTACTGTGTACATACTCTTACGTATATTTGTGTGTACGTTTCAGTATGAAGGTGCTGTCCGAGAAGATGGTAGAGGACCAAGCATATGGGATAACTACACCCACCAATATCCAGGTATGTCTCTCATCAAAAAATCCATTAGAGTTAAAATATGGAAAATTGAACTAACTCAATCTGCAGGCGTCATTCTTTTTTCTGTTTGCTTTCTCCAAATTGCATGCCTTCTGCTTTCGTATGAGGCTTTGGGGCATCCAAATCATTAAGACCGAAACACTGTGGATATATATATAATAGAAAAATTCCATCGTCATTCCTAGCTAGCTAGCTAGGTTCAGAATTCAGATGAAGGAAACACAACATGAGGATACAAAATTCCATAAACCGGGTTCGGCCTGGATGCTTAACCCTTCCTGATGAACACCAATGGAACACTAGATGCCTTAATGATTAGGATGCATGGATTACAAGTATATGGAAAGTTTTAATGAGTAAATCTCGAGGGAAACCAATTTTAATTCTTATATTATTTTTCTCTCGTATCATATAATATTACTTCATGTATTTATTATAATAATAATTTACCATGGACAAGCCACACATGGCAAGCTTTTAATGTAGAGGTGATGCCCATAGTGAACAAGTTGGTATATGCATAATAGAGTGCATGATATGATTTCCCCGTTCTAAATAGTCAAAATTTTATATGGTTAATTGCAGAGAGAATTAAGGATGGGAGCAATGCGGATGTCACAGTTGATCAATATCACCGCTATAAGGTTTCAAAATCACATAATTTGTGAGCCTTAAGAGAACATAGGGGATCAAACATGAGATCCTCAATTATTATTTTCTTTCTCATAGTTATATAAGCTTGTGTGTTATTATGTATAGGAAGATGTAGGGATCCTGAATGATACGGGATTGGATGCTTATAGGTTCTCTATCTCGTGGTCCAGAGTGTTACCAAGTAAGTTTTCTAGTACAATGTAACCAACATTATGAAAAGAATTGAAGTAAATTATATATATTAGAGTCAAATTTCAAGGGCTATTTTTTTAAGTTTGATTTATTTTTGTCTTTTATCTCTAATTATTAGATGGGACACTAAATGGAGGCGTGAACGAGGCTGGAATCGAATATTACAACAAACTCATCAATGAAATCCTAGACAAAGGTGAATCATCTCACCTTAAAGGATCAATGATTGATATGCCTCGTAAAATACCATTTAATCAATTTAATTTGCTTTTACTTATTGTGTATGTATATATAAATATATAGGTCTAAAGCCCTTTGCGACAATATTTCATTGGGATCTTCCACAAGCTTTGGAAGAAGAATATGGTGGTTTCTTAAGCTCTCAAATTGTGTAAGTGACAAATTCTATTATCAGTACAATATTCATTATTTAATTAAATAAATATTACCATAACATATACATTTTGAAATGTGTATATACAGCGAGCATTTTAGGGAATATGCAAACCTTTGTTTTGAGAGATTTGGTGATCGAGTAAAGTATTGGATCACATTGAATGAGCCATATGCCTATAGTAACATGGGTTATGCAATCGGGACCTTCGCACCAGGACGATGCTCTGATTGGCAGCAATTAAACTGCACTGGCGGAAATTCTGCTATTGAACCATATTTGGTGACACACAACCTCCTCCTTGCTCATGCAACTGCTGTAGACTTGTACAAAACTACATATCAGGTCCGGTTAATTATTACATTTTGGTTAGAATATTGGGTCTTAACTGAGGAAATTAATACTTTGTATATTGAGATATACAAAGATTGTACCTTATATTTTTGGCTCTAAATCAACTAAAAGCTAATGTTCCCATGTAGGAACTTCAAAGTGGCGTGATAGGGATAACACTAGTGTCACATTGGTTTGTGCCAGTTTCTAATGCAACGCACCATACAAATGCGCAATTACGAGCTTTGGATTTTATGTTTGGATGGCAAGTATATTAATAATAATTTATATACCAACTCAAGTATTTAAATGCTTATTTATGAAAATAAAATTTACTAGCTAGTATAACTTGTATAATAGTTTGTTAATGGTTGGCACTACAATGTTTTTTTAGGTTCATGGACCCAATTACAAGTGGCCACTATCCGCACAGCATGCAAGTTCTTGTTGGTCCTCGATTACCAAGATTCACGGAAGAACAATCCAAGTTGCTAGCTGGGTCATTTGATTTTCTTGGACTAAATTATTATACTACTTACTACGCAAGCTATGCAGGTCACAACAATTCTGTAAACGCAAGCTACCTAACAGATGCTCGCGTTACTCAATCACGTGAGTACAAATTGTAAAACGTAATTACTTGGAACAATTTAAGTTTCTTAAAAAAATAGATTATGATATTCATATATTTGTTGTGGCAGCGGAGCTTAATGGGGTTCCAATTGGTCCACAGGTACATATCAAATTAATTGTTTTAGGTAGCATAATATAGAAGTTAAGATTTTCCACATGCAAATGTAACTCCTAAAAATCTTACTTATCTTCAAATGGGGCTGCAGGCTGGTTCAGACTGGTTATATATTTATCCGAAAGGAATTTACGATCTTTTACTCTACATAAAGAATAAGTATGATAGTCCACTCATTTACATTACGGAGAATGGTAATTATTTTTTAGCCTTTATTTATTACATCATCAATGTTTCAAAACACATTTTAAGACTACTTAAAGCACATTATATTGTAGGCGTTGATGAGTTGAATGATCCCACACTATCACTTGAGCAAGCCCTTAATGATACCGTTAGAATTGACTACTACCATGACCACCTCTGTTATGTTCAAGCAGCAATCAAGTAAGTTTTGTTATTAAAAAGTTATTTAATGAAGACTATGTTTGGGTTATTGAATCCTTCCATTGACATTAACACATTTGGTTTTATTTTTCCTTGTATTTTTGTCTACAGAAACGGTACTAACGTGAAGGGATACTTTGCGTGGTCATTACTAGACAACTTTGAATGGAATTCTGGATTTACTGTTCGATTCGGTCTCTATTATGTTGATTACAACGATCTAAAAAGGTACCCAAAAAAGTCGGCACTGTGGTTCAAAGGTTGGCTCTAGAAGTGAAGAAATCCGATTAGAATTATCGTTGGTCTTGGTTCTATATTTGTATTTCCTTCAATAATGCAGATGCTGTTGTGGACAATAATGTGAGGGATGTCAAATTTGTTTATGCAAAATTTGAATCCCAAAATTATAATAAATTTTATTCAACATAAGTTCCCTGTATAAGCAGCTTATTTCCGATGAAGCAAAATCATTCAATAATATTGGCTTGAAAACTTTGATTTCCTCGCCTTGGTTTTCAATTCTCCTCCTCTCTCTCTCTCTCTCTCTCTCTCTCTCTCTCATGAACCACGTTACTCAGCAAAACGTGGGTGTGGACTATACAAGACAAACATGACGACAAATGGATCATTATAGTAAATAAAAATTAATATACAACAAATAATTAAATACGTTTTAATTTGTTTGTCCATCTCAAAACGAAAAAAGATTCTATTTGTCGGTATATAGCGTATCAACTTCAAACGGACATGTGTACAGGTTTATTATATATATATATATATATATATATATTCAACAGCCACGAATTCAGATTTTATAAACATTTTCTCAGTGCAATTGAGGTCAGGAAAATTCAAAGATTATTTGTCCCATTATATATTTTATTAACTCATAACTGGAAAATTAAGGACAACTTGACACACAAGTTACTTTTAAAATTATAAAAATTAAATTGATTTGTTTTATTGACTGTGTGTTTACGCTTAGGAGGTGTTTGGATCACAGAGAGGATTCATGTTAAAATCAATTTTCATTAGTAACTAGAAATTATCATTCTATTTCATTTTTCATATTTAGTTTGTGTAGGAATTAGAAACAAAAATTTGTTTTTAATTGTCCATGGCATTTTTTTTCCCCTTATTTTTCTAGAGGGCATGAAATCGTTCCAATCTTGAACTTATCAAGTATGAGAAAAAACGCATTTTCTTGCAAATCAAACTCCTCTTTAATGATCTTATAATAATCTCTAGCTTCGAGAAAAACTTCACTGGGACAATTTTTAATCTTAATATATCTTAATTTTTTTTTTATTGTTTATCATATTTCCTAGTATCATGACGTGGCATGGTTATATTTTAATTTATTTTTTTCTTTTGTCTAAGTTGAGGAAGTTTTTAAATTTGAGGCTATGAAGATTCAAAGTTTCGAATTTTCAAAATCTAGTGGTGATTTTATATGAAGAGACACTAGATCTCAAATCCAAACTACTAAGATACAAATCTGCTAGCACAAACATTTTTAATTGAGATATTTAGTCATATACCTATTCTTAGCACAAATGATATAGACTACACCATTTCATTTCTAAAAACAAACAAAAAAAATCCCAAAAACTGACAGCAAACCCTAATGAATTTAATTTTGATTATTAAATTATTTTAATGCCCAATTGAGTGTTTTATGTTTTTTTATGAGGTTTTGGGATTGGGCTTGTTTTAAGAAATTGATGTCAGTTTTGTAATTTATAATAAATTAGAAGCCTCTTCGTTATGTTGTAAATGAGATTTGGGTGTGTTTCTAAAGTCTATTTTTTATATAATTTAAGCTCTTATATTGATTATAATAGTGAACCTCCCTTTTTAATTCTCTAACACAGTTGTTTTCAAGATTTTTTTTTTTTTTTTTTCTGTTTCCTGCAATAATTGTTCTAGAAGGGTGACCACACCAAAATTTTCAAAAATTGGTCTGACGCTAGTAATCATATGCCTTCCACAACAAATACAAGATAAACATGTAGTGATGTATTTTATTTTTTTGGTCAATCTACAGAAAATTCTCAAAGCTTTTTTTTGTTGTTGTTAATTTCTTTGAAAATTCAAGACCATTTCAAATGAAGATGAGATCAATTTTATGTCATCCACTACCTCGCACGTTTTTTCATTATTACTTGGTAACTGGTAGTTGCAAATGCGAGACACCGTGTCATCCACATTTCCAATTACTCGGTCCGAAGGACCAAAGGTCCAATATCGAACATTGTCATTATATGTGTTGTCAATATCAATACTTTCAATGGGAAAAAAATATCATTGCACCCAAATTAAACACTTTCTGTTTGGAAAGCTGTCACTTTCATAATAGACTAGTTGCAAGCATTCTGACTCGGGGAATGCTTAGGAAGGTATAACTTCTCCTTAATGGATCTAGGATCCTTGCCGGATGATGATTTTCAGTTTTTTTAGTGGTGGGTTTTTGGGTGAACAGCTCTATGTGTTACTCTACTTGATTGCCTAATCATACTATTTCTATCGCTCTTGGATTTCCACAATGTATATTCACACACCTTTCACTATAGTTGTTGCTAGCACTGAAGAAACCTGTAGTGAAGGATATCCCTGAGTGTTTAGGGTGTCACCCAACTCTCTTACTGATTTTCATGGTTAATTAGTTATTCTGCTTGTATTTGAGAAGTGTGGTTGATTGTGTGTTCATGGCTAGTAGTTGACTAGTTATATCTTAGAATAGGTTCATTAAGAGTTTTGTCAGTGTCTAATTAGTTTGTTGGGAGAGTTTATTTACGCCTTCAACCTAGGTGCCAATTTCATCTAATATTTGAACAAGTCTTATAGCTACCGTGGAAAGCCTATCCGACAATATCTAGCGCCAAAAAGGATAAAACCATATGCCTTCCACAACAAATATAAGATAAACACATGCAGTGACGAATTTTATTTATTTTTGGTGAATCTACAGAAAATTCTCAAAGCTTTTGTTTTTTTTAGGTTAATTTCTTTGAAAATTCAAGGAGCTCAAGACCATTTCAAATCAAGATGAGATCAATTATGTGTACCTTTTGGTTTTCATGGCCTCACAAATGGACTTTCAGCCCCTCTCGCTCGCACGTTTTTGTATAATTAATTGGTACCCCTAAACTAATTTAATTTTACCCGTATCCCTGCGGTATGCTAGTTGCAAATGCGAGACACTATGTCATCCACATTCCCAATTGGAGTACTTGAAACCTACTCTACGACATAATTAAAGAAGGAAAATGGTCCCAATATCGAACATTGGCATCACATATATGTGTTGTTTAAAGATGAACACGTCCCATATCAAAAATTAAAGTTTCTCTTTCTCCGGTATAAAATGTTTTCATGATTACATTTTTTTGAGAAGCAATATCATGATGAAATAGAGAAGTCACTACAAAAACATTATCTTTCCCGACTAAAGATCTCACGAAAAATAAAATGTATCGGGACAAGCTATGACAAACATTAACCTTTGTATGGAAAGGTTGACTCTTACCCAGCAAAGTGTCATCGGAAAATACCTTCTTACGTGGAGTGTCGTCTAGGTAACACCTTTGTCGCAAAGGGTTGACTCTGGGCCAGCGAAGTTAAACCTAATAAAAACTAATAAAATCATATTATCAACACCAAAATCATCACAACACAAAATTCAACTCAATATGATGTAATTTTTTGCATGTTATATATTTATTAAGTCAAAATAAACATATCACTAATCGGGCCAGGTTCGGAAATGAGGATAACAATATCATCCTCAGCCAATCCACAATTGAGGATATTTAAAATTCATAAATCCCCGTACCCGCCATGATTTTTCCCCGTAATCTTCTCTTACTCTTGCACTCCTTTTAAGAAACTTTTTTTTAACCATTGGATTAATATCCAACGGTGGGTGACCACAATTTCTTGGACCCTTGTAGTCCAAGAGATCAGGACTGATTAAATGACAGTCCCGATCTCTTGGACCACAAGAGTCCAAGAAATTGTGGTCACCCACCGTTGGATATTAATCCAATGGTTAAAAAAAAGTTTCTTAAAAGGAGTGCAAGAGTGAGTAAACCATTGAATTTACATCCAACGGTGAGTGACCACAAATCTCTTGGACCCTTGTAGTCCAAGAGATCAGGACTGTATTAAATGATATGATTAATCATAAAGGATTAATTTGACAATTGTATGTATGGCGTATCTTCACCTTATACTTCATGAATTATTTATTTACTAAAGCTGTCTTATCCGAAGACTAGTCTTATTTTATCAGATGTTGGTTTATCGGATATCGGAAGAATAGTCTTGTTGGACTATTATATGTATTCGTCCATGTCACCTAATTGAAAAAATACCCATTTATTTATAATTGTTTATTGTCCATTAATTTTTCATCCCCTATATATAAACGCCATGCCAGGCAGAGCCAAACTATATCTAAATCACCAAAACTCCCAGTTATGGCAATGCAATTTGGGTCTTTAGTGTTAGGTGTGCTGCTTCTAACTGGCTTTGCATTGACAAGTAGTAAAGCTGCTTTCGTACCAAGTCACTATGACACTGCTTTCCTCAACAGAAGCAGTTTTCCAGCTGGTTTCATATTTGGCACAGCTTCTGCATCTTATCAGGTTAGTGCTTCTGGGTCTTTATTTCAATGTTAAACCAGTTAAGCATCCATGCATGAACACTGACATCATCATTATGTGTGGATTAATTTCAGTATGAAGGTGCTGCAAAAGAAGATGGGAGAGGACCAAGCATATGGGACACCTACACCCACAAATATCCAGGTGCATGTTTAATCAAATAATAACTAGCTAATTCGTTCTTTCTTTTTTAATTAACGTTTTCTTATGCATCGCTTTCTTTAAAATAAATTAAAAAAAATTCACGTTTTCTTTTTAAATCTGGTAATGCTTTCCCTGTATTGGTTTCTATTAAACTTCAGTTTATGGATTCAACTGCGGCCTTTTTGCTTTTTGCCTTTTTGCTTTCATAATTACGTTTTCCAATGTATAAACAAGCCAAAGTCAGGCCTTACTTCATGGAAATTACGTATTTTTGACTTACAGTTAAGACCTTCATTACAATAGGATGCAATTAAGTAAAGTATTAATTTGTTAATTAGTTTCAAGACCTTCATAATACCGGTCTTTCCGGGGCTATAATAAAAAATTATAGTAGGGGGAAAAAATTAATTAGAAGGTATCAAAGGGGAATATATGTGAATGAAACCAGAAACCAAGTGGAAATTATATTAAAAAAATAATAATCATACCCTCTTTAAAATATTTGTTCTTAAATCTGTTTGTCTTTTCTTTTGTTATTCATTATATTATATAACAAAATTCCCTAAAAATAGTTTTCAGCACCCTAAGTCAAGGCTCTAAAATAGTTTTCTCAGTATGGTCCACCAATCTTCTAATACTTATATATCAAATAAATATTTTTTTTCGCTTATAAAAAAAATGGAATGTGATTTGTATTATCCTTCATCCAAAATCGTCTAATAATGTCTTTTTATTCCGTTATCATTTTTCAATTAAATGGTATTGTGAAAATGAGTGTTTGTATCATTAAGATATTCTGGCGGGGCTTCATTCGTCTTTTGATTTTATTTTAGGGATTTTCACAAATAGGTTCATCTATATATATAAAGCAAAAGGCAGATAATGGTGAAACATTCAAAATACCAAAAAATGTCCTTGGTTAATTCAAACATTAGAATTGAAATTATTAATTAAATGAGGATAATATGGTAAATTCACACTTTTAAAAAAATTAAAATTAAAAGAAAAAGATAATGGATCCTATTTTTACGGAATACAACTACCCATTATCTTTTTAATTATAAAAAAAAATTAAATTCTTTTAAAAAATGCCTCTCGCAGGCGCGGAAGCGCATGCAGAGAGGCTATTATAATATGATATATCATTTTTTTTTTAAATTAGAAAATGATAAGTTACTAATTTTGGGTTTTTCTCTCCAAATAGGTTCTATACAAATTTTTATATAATATATCATATTAAAATGGGCTTACTTATAAAAACCTATTTATTTTATATGACTAACTAAAGAGGCAGAATGTATGGAGTTTCATCTCAGAATGATTTGGTGTGCGAATTGAATCCAGCCACAGTTTTATTGAGTCCACTACACCAAGTCTAGGATCTAAGAATTTTCTTTGACGGATTCTAATACCACTTCTTAGTCGGCTTAGTTAGAATGAAGCCCCTTACTTTTCTTTTTCCTATAACACAAACACAAATATCTATATTTGGGGATCTATAATTAAAACTTTCTGTGGTTTATATTTGCAGAAAAAATAACGGATGGCAGCAATGGAGATGTGGCGAATGATGAATATCACCGCTATAAGGTGTTCAAAGAACACACGAACTTTATCTTCTAGACCTCAGGGAGACTAAATTTTTGGGACTTAAGAAAACGCATAACTTTTAACTTCTTAAAATATCTTGTGTTATCATATATAGGAAGATGTGGGGATTATGAAGAATATGGGATTGGATGCTTATAGGTTCTCTATCTCATGGTCCAGAGTGTTACCAAGTAAGTTGATTCATATTTGGTTGCAAATTTGGGACCAATTCTCAAATTTGAACTTAATTCTTTGTTGCTTTCTACAATACACTAGTCTCCTTATGTCTTGGTTGAAGTAATGTGGCTCTATTGTGAAACCAATAAATAGTTTAACCTGTTTTACTTCAATTTCTATTGTAGACAAGTTTTCCTTATTTGCTTGTTTTGTTCTAATTATTAGATGGAAAACTAACTGGGGGCGTTAACAAAGAAGGAATCAAATACTACAACAATCTCATCAATGAACTCCTACGTAATGGTAATACAACTGCCTAATGTCGTATATCATCTCACCCTAATTACAGCAAATATATAATAAGAGTTATGTGCACTCATAAGGCACATTTGATCAAAACCTTAATTTGCTTTTATATTGATCATGTATGTATATAGGTTTAAAGCCATTTGTGACACTCTTTCACTGGGATCTTCCCCAAGTCTTAGAAGACGAATATGGTGGTTTCTTAAGCCCTCATATTGTGTAAGTGAACGACCATCAAGTTCAATGTACACTACTATGATGTATGAAATTCAAATCCACATGCAAATTGATTTTTAATTTTTTCTACAGCAATCATTTTCAAGACTATGTAGAACTTTGTTATAAGGAATTCGGAGATCGGGTAAAGTACTGGATCACATTAAATGAGCCATGGACCTATAGTAATGGTGGTTATGCAGGAGCGGGTTTGGCACCAGGACGATGTTCTGATTGGCAGAACTTAAATTGCACTGGCGGAGATTCGGCTACTGAACCATATTTGGTGGCACACCACTCCTTACTTTCTCATGCAGCTGCTGTAAAAGTGTACAAAGATAAATATCAGGTCCTCTTTAACTCATATTTATTTATTTTTAATTTTTTGTGACAAGATTCAGTCCTAATTGAGATTAAACGTGTTTAATTCACTAATTACAATGGGATAAACAAATATAGTACCTTTTTGGGGTCTAATCAACCAAATCAATGTTAAAAATGTGCAGGCATCTCAAAAAGGCGTGATAGGGATAACACTAGTGTCACATTGGTTTGTGCCCATTTCTAAGGCAAAGCACCATAAAAATGCTGCATTACGATCTTTGGATTTTATGTTTGGATGGCAAGTATATAAACTCAGTTACTGAATATAACACTTTTTGGCTAAAAATACTTTAAGGAATCTTAAGTTCATGTTTGGAATTTCCATCTCTTAATTTCTAGGTTTATGGAGCCATTGACAAGTGGTGACTATCCTCACAGCATGCGATCTCTTGTTGGAAATAGATTACCAAAGTTTACAAAAGAACAATCCAAGGCGGTAATGGGGTCATTTGATTTTCTTGGATTAAATTACTACACTGCTTACTATGCAACCTATGCACCCCAACATAATTCTGTAAACGCAAGCTACTTGACAGATGCTCGTGCTAATCAATCATGTGAGTACAAATTCAAAAATTAAATATTTTGACCAATTTAAGTTTCTTATATTGATTAGATTTTGATATTCATATATATTGTGGCAGTTGAGCGTAACGGAGTCCCAATTGGTCCAAAGGTACTTCTCAAATTAATAGCTTAAGCTACTAGCATTTGGATGAATAATTGTTTTCCACAAAAAAATTTAACTCATGAAAATCTCAATTATCTTCAAATTGAGTTGCAGGCTGCTTCAGACTGGCTATATGTTTATCCAAGAGGAATTCAAGATCTTTTACTATATACAAAGAAAAAGTATGATGATCCACTAATTTACGTTACTGAGAATGGTAATTATTTTTAAGCCTTCAATAATTTCTTCATCCATGATTCACATGTATAGTTGTAAAATACAATTAAATGCTCTAAAGTGTGCATGTAAAACTAAATGATACCACATTTCACCTTGTAGGTGTTGATGAGTATAATGATCCCAAATTATCACTTGAGGAAGCCCTTAATGATACCCAGAGAGTGGACTACTACTACAATCACCTCTCATACCTTCAAAGAGCAATCAAGTAAGTTCTTATTAACAAATAATGTGTTAGTTATATGTTCTACCCTTCTTACATTTAAGTTAATTAATCATTACATTGAATTAAGTGCATTTGAAATTGCCTATCCTTTTGTGTAGGGATGGTGTCAATGTGAAGGGATATTTTGCATGGTCATTACTAGACAACTTTGAGTGGAGTTCTGGATACACTGTTCGATTTGGTATCAACTATGTGGATTACAATGATGGACAGAAAAGATACCCGAAAGTTTCAGCACATTGGTTCAAAAGTTTCCTAAAAAAATATTGAACAAATCAAATTATAGTTATTGTACGTAACAGATGATAAGTCATTCCATATTTGTATTACTTCAATAATGTGAATGTTATATGTGCACATCAACAAAAATAAATTCCAGTTGTAAGATATAACACATTAGTTGTCTATGGGTTGCACCCAGATCGCTCCTTATGAATGTATACATAACCAATTGGATGAACTTATATGGATGTAAATATTTAGATTCGGACTTTTGTCCCACATGTCTTTTTTGGTCAATTGCCTCACATTAGAGATGGAAGTCTAGCTAACATAAAGAGTTTAAAATATCTTGCACCTCTTCATTCACTGTCAATTAATAATTTTGGGCTGGATGCTCTCATTCTAACATGGTATTAGATCCAAGTTATCCATATGGTAAGTGCAACAATCCCATAAGAATTGTCCACGCATTAGGGGCAAAGAATGCACACATTAAAGGGCATGTTAAGAGTATCTCACATTGCATATGGAAATTTAACATAAGTAACTTAAAATATTTTGGTTCTTTTCACATTACTAATTAGTTTTGGGTTGAATACTCAAGTTCTAACATGGTAAAAGAATCAGGTTATCCACATGGCGGATATAACGATACAGCCTACTCCAAAGTCACCAAATAAGAATAGTAACCTGTTAGAAGCAATGGACGTCTAATGTAAGCAAGGTGTTGAGTCAACCCTAGAAAGGGATGGCTATTAATTTGAAACGATATAATTGTTGCATGTAGGGCGTACATGGTTACCTGACATTTATTTATATAAGTATAAAAAGACATTGCTTATATAAGTCTCATGTCAAAAGACTAGTATAAAATTGGTACTTAGCTGAATGGGGTAAATTAAAACCCCAATATACACAGATGTAAGACAACAATGATTAATTGTTCCTAGTAACAATATGACTAGTTGACTAGTCAAAGACCTATGAACAGACACCAGATACACATATTCAAATCCCCTTATCAAACAAATATGACAATGACAATGATCAAATGAACTTAGCAGAAATATGACTAGTCAACAACTAGTCATAAACCTAAGAACAAGCAAAATACACATCCATTCATCAATCAATTCTCAAGACCCTGCAAACCTAGAAGATGACTAAATGACAACCTAAGCACTCAGAAGGACTCGTCAATCTAGGCATCCTTTGTGCTAGCAATAACCAAGGTGCACAGTGTGTGAACAGTCATTGATAAATCAAAAGTATATCAAAGACAGTATGACTAGTCAAACATACACAACCAAACACCAGAAAATTGTTCACTCAAAGACCCACAACTGAAAAAACTGGGAGTCATCTTCCGACTAGGGAGTCCACTAAGTCAACAAGATTCTTACAGAAAAGAAATCACGAGCTCAAACAATCATAGGTCTATTTAGGAAATAAACACTACCTCAATGTGCAACCTTCTTCTCCAAACTTAGTTGAGCTAATAGCTTGTTCTTCATGGAAATGGTAGCTAGTCCATCAATTTCTTCACCCCATGGCACCGCAATGCATCTCTGGATCGAACAAAACCATGAAATATAGATTCTGAAATGGAAATGGGTCAATTCCTTCAAGAAACCATCTCCTAAAGAAATCAACCAAGAATCTGATCTAGACTAAAGAAGATGACTTATCATAATGAACCTAGATGCATAATGAAGAAGATGAATAGTCATAACTAAATCCAGATGAAGATTATAAAAAAAAAAAACACACAATAGATTTCAACGAATAATTTTCAAGATTTCATAATGAAAATTCAGACCTCACCAAGTAGAGAATACAAAGTAGAAGTTTTACTCTCAAAACTTCTGAATGGGTGAATTTGGTTTCAAAGATAGAATCACATTTGAAAACCTCATTTCAAAAGCCATGAACAATCTCAAACAAACTAAAGAGAAAACCAAGTTTTTCAAAATTGTGTAAATGAAAAAGATGAGAGACTAAAACTTTGATGTGCAAAGCTGTGGTCAAATATTTTGAAAAAGAAGTAGCTTTCAAAATGAAATCTTGAAAACTCATTTCTATGCCATGAACACTCTCATACAAACCAAAGAGAAAACCAAGTTTTTCAAAATTGTGAAAATGAAAGTGATGAGATGAAAACTTTGTATCACTAAGCAAAAGTTTAGGAAATTAAATTTCAATGAAAGCCCCAAAAGGAATTCAAGAAACCATGAACTCTTCTCCCAAAAGGCAAAACCTAATTTACGCACACTCTCTCACTAGAACTCTCTCTCTCTCTCTCTAAAAACCTATATGAAAAATGTAAAATGAGAGAGTTCGTGAGTCCAAACCAGTCCCAGCCTTTTTGGTAAAATTAGGCGGTCAAAAGGACTCTTGGCAGCCAAGGATTTGACTTATAATCGTGCCTTTATTAAAAATCTCATGCTGGAAATATTTGGCCTATAGGACTAGTCATCTATACAAAGTATTGTGATGCAGATGCTGATTTTCCTAATGATGCCCATTATAAATGAATGCACAAATTATCTTGGTTTTGTAGCCTCATAAACTCTTCAATGTACTTCAACTTTTTAGCAAATACCCAAGTCCTAATTTCTAAATATGAGCTAAAAGGAATTACATACATGACAACTAATGATGACTAGATATGCATATTTGGCAAATCATACAGGACAACACTATAATGCATGCAATGCAATGTATGATATTTTGAACAATTTGACCTAATTAAAAAAATTGAAATTCCATAAATATAATTTTATTTGAGAAATAAGTGCTGGGTATTTATAGAGTTTGGAGTGAGTTTTGGAGTTGGATATGACTTAGATTAATTTAAAATATTATTTTAATCTATGGATTTAAATTTCAACCATTGGATCTTTTTTATTTATTTAACCATTAAAATAGCTTCGATTTAATATGGATCGTTGATTTGGATTACTATTGGAATTTTAAAAAGAAACTACTGCGAACAAGTGCGCGACCCCTGGCGTGACATATTCTACAACACAGCAGCGCAGGCCCCATTCTTTCCTCCTTGCACATGGGCTACATCATGGTTGTGTGGGTTCCACACGATAAAAATTCAGGCAATAGCTGGACTAGTATTTGGTCCCAAGTTTGGGTTTTCTCATATTTTGGCCTCTTACTTTTATTGGGTTGGGAGAGATATTGGGCTATAATTTGGAATTTTTTGGGATTGGCCTCATGGGTTAGAGATAGCCTTAGGGCTGTAGTGGACTCTAAGCCCAGTTCTATTTTTTAGAGGAGCCTTAATTTGTAAGCCAAATTTAGATAAATCAAATTTTATCCCAAAGTCTCTCTCTATCTCTCTCCATTTTCTCTTTCCTTTTTCTTATTTTCTTTCTCTTTCTTCTTTAATCCCTTCGCCCCTTTTCTTCTTTCTTTTCTCTCTTCTTTCTCTCTTCTTTTTCTTTCTTCTCTATCTTTTCTTCTTCTTCTTCTTTCTCTCCGCCATTTTTCTTTTCTCCTGCTTTCCTTTTGTCTTCTCTATTTGTTTCTCTTTTGTTTTATTAATTCTCTGTTTCTCCCTTCTTCTTTTTCCATGCATTTCTCTATTTACGCATTGATGGTGGTTTTATATGTTGTGAAGATATTATGAGCCAATGTTGAATAGGTGGTTTGACCAGCTTGAGCTTGTGGGTGTTTTAGTGAACCCGACTGTAGTCCGAATCACATAGGTGTGTAAAAAAAAAAATTTAGCCCACCCTTGTGAAAAAAGCCATTGACTCCGCCATCAAATAGGTGTCCATTGTGAGAGCAAACTAGAGTCGTTGAGTGGGGAAACTCGAAACAAATAAACCGCTACTAAATCCATAATCGGATATACCGATGTAATTATATATGTGCATATGTGTGTGTTAACACATTTATACTAGTATGAAGTGCTTAGAATCAATATTTCCCATTGATTTTTAATTTTCCAAACATATCTATGTATATGCAGGAATCACTTTCAGGATTTGTAAAACTTCATTACAAGGAATTTGATGATCGAGTAAAACATTGGATCACGTTGAATCAGCCATGGACCTTTAGCCGTGGTGGTAAAGCATTGTTGCTAATGTTTAATTTGCTTTTATAAATTAGATGGTTTTAGTGGTCCCTTGATTAATCAAGCTATGGCATTAATTTAACATTTTAGCTTCATCAAATGAATATTTTTTAACGATCTTTTAAATTTAATTTTTCTTCTTAGGAACATTTGAGATGCTTTAACCGTTGCATGCACAATGTACATGTGTCTTGAGACTCCTGACTTTTGAGCTTAGCTGTGATGTGTCCTTCTTCCACTATAAACCCAGTGACAGGCAAAGCCAAGCTATCTAGATCACGAAAACCTCAAGTTATGGCACTCCAATTAGGATATTTGCTCTTAGGAAATTATTTTCTGCAACTAATTGGCTTTGCATTGGCAAATAGCCAAGCCACCATTCCAGTTACACCCAGTCAACATGACACTGCTTTTCTCAACAGAAGCAGTTTTCCAGCTGGGTTCATATTTGGCTCAGCTTCATCTTCTTACCAGGTGAGTCTTTTCTCTTTTGGGGCCTTAATTACCCTTTAATTTTTGTTTTAATTACTTAATTAGTTTCTTCTTGCCAGACTAAGCATCCATGCATGAACATTGGCATCTTCATTCTGTACTCTTTAATATGTGTGTGTAAATTGTAGTATGAAGGGGCTGCAGGAGGAGGTGGTAAAGGACCAAGCATATGGGATACCTACACCCACAAACATCCAGGTGTGTCTAGGCTTTGTTTTTACCCTTACCGTCACAAACATCCAGATCTACTCTTGATTTCCCTCTCAAATTCAGTTTTTACCCATACCGTCACTAAATTTGATTTCTTATGTTAGATTTGACTTTTTTCGACGGTAAAAGTTGTTGCTAATATCTCACAAATGGACTTCTTATTTTTCATAAACACTGCTTTGCGGGCTCCACCACAAGCCCAGGCTTGAGCTTGGGCCCAAATAGCTTTCATACAGAGCAGAGCATTGCTAGGAGAACAAAATTGATTAATCAAGTTTACTTATTAAACAATGGACCTTTTTTTTTTCTTTTTTCTTTTTTTACGGTTAATTGCAGAAAGGATCCAAGATGGCAGCAACGGAGATGTGGCTATTGATGAATATCACCACTATAAGGTTTAAAATTTGATCACATAATTCTCATTGTTTTTTCTTAGAAAATAAACTAGACAAACACATATGCCTTCTTTGCTTCGAGCCCAGTAAGAGAAGAGAACATAGCTATAGGAAATTGAAAATGAGATCCTTTTAAGGTTCTTTTTTTATAATTATATCTTTTGTGTTATTGTAGGAAGATGTGGAGATTATGAAGAACATGGGGTTGGATGCTTATAGATTCTCTATCTCATGGCCGAGATTGTTACCGAGTGAGTTCATCAATGTCTCTTTGTTGAAATAATAATTCATGTGGCCCTCCTTTTATCGTTGTATATAACCAACTAAGAAAGTGTTGCAAGCTTAGCTGTGTTATCAGTTAAAGTCGTTATCTGAAAAAATTGAACCAAGAGAAGAAATAGTTTACCATTGGCATTTTCTTTCCTTAGTACTTATTATTGATTGAGGTATTTGTGTATTTGCTTGTTTTGTTCTTAATTATTAGATGGAAAGCTAAGTGGGGGCGTGAACGAGGAAGGAATCAAATACTACAACAGTTTCATCAACGAACTCCTACACAATGGTGAAGCAGCTTTCTATATATAATCACATAAAACCTCAATATCAATTCCGCCTGAAACATCACTTAGTCAACTCTTTTCTATTATTCATGCAGGTCTAAAGCCATTTGTAACCCTCTTCCACTGGGATCTTCCCCAAGCCTTAGAAGACGAATACGGTGGTTTCTTAAGCCCTCATATTATGTACGTGAACAAATTAGGATATACCATTTCAAATATGTTCGAAAGCAATATTTGGCATTGGATTTTAAATTTTACAACCATCATTCTATATGTGTGTGTGTGTGTGTGTGTGTGTGTATAGAAATCACTTTCGAGACTATGCAGAGCTTTGCTACAAGGAATTTGGTGATCGGGTAAAATACTGGATCACATTGAATGAGCCATGGAGCTATAGTGTTGGTGGTTATGCAAAAGGGGAGTTCGCGCCCGGACGATGTTCTGATTGGCAGAAGCTAAATTGCACTGGTGGGGATTCAAGTACAGAACCATATGTGGTGGCACACAACCAGCTCCTTGCACATGCAACTGCTGTAGAATTGTACAAGAAGAAATATCAGGTCTTTTTTTTAGCGGTGGGCTAGAATATTAGGTCCTAATTGATCGAGAACTATATGTGAATAATGGAGTATTCTATCTGACTGTGTTATGTTCAAAATTAATATGCAGGCATCTCAAAAGGGTCTGATAGGGATAACGCTATTGTCACATTGGTTTGTGCCGATTTCTGAAGCCAAGCACCATAAAAAGGCTGCATTACGAGCCTTGGATTTTATGTTTGGATGGTCAGTACCTAATATAAATTTGTAAATCACTTACAATACTTACTAGCATAATCTAAATTTGTTTCCAGAATATATATGTTAATAGAATATTAATTTAAATATATTGAACAAATAAAAATATGCTTTATGAATGTTTAAGTTTGGAAGCAACTTTTGTTTTGGCTTTATAATAAGCCAACTTTCCGGCAATATAACATGCCAAATTTTCCGACAAGAAAATATCCTATTTAGCATTAAGTTTGTAATGGGAATTTCCACATTTTTGTAGGTTTGCAGAGCCAGTAACAAGTGGTGACTATCCGCAGAGTATGCGGTCTCTTGTTGGAAATCGTCTACCAAACTTCACAAAAGCAGAATCTAAATTGCTAAATGGGTCATTTGATTTTCTTGGATTAAATTACTATACTACTTATTATGCAGCCTATGAAAGTCGACAAAATTCTGTAAATGCAAGCTACTTGACAGATGCTCGTGCTAATTTTTCATGTACGTAGTACAAATTCAAAGCTTGTTGATTACCAATTTTTAAGTTTCTTATATCAATTAGATTTTGACCATATATATTGTGGCAGTTGAGCTTAATGGGGTCTCTATTGGTCCAAAGGTACACATATCAAATTAGTGTAGCTGTTAGCATTAGTGGTATTATTAATTGTTTTTCACAGACAAGCGTAACCTCTACAAATCTCTCAATTTCTATGGTATTACAGGCTGCTTCAGATTGGCTATATGTTTATCCAAGAGGAATTGAAGATCTTTTACTCTACACAAAGAGAAAGTATAATGATCCACTCATTTACATTACGGAGAATGGTAATTATTTAGTTAGTTGCATCATCAAGTTTTCACATGTAGTGTAGTTATTGCTATTAAGTATACATTTAAAATGAACTATCTATTGAGCTAGTGACATTTCTGTTCACTTTGTAATAATTAGAGGAGGTAGCCCTTCTCTTTTTAAAAAATGAACAAGCTTAAATCTAAAAGACTAACATGTTACATATTTGTTGTAGGGATTGATGAGTTCAGCCATCCAAAATTGTCACTTGAGGAAGCCCTTAATGATAGCCAGAGAATTGACTACTACTATCTCCACCTCTATTACGTTCGACGAGCCATCAAGTAAGTGCTCAATTGCTCAACAAAGCCTATACATATCCCCTATGTTGTATATGTGTGTGTGTATATATATATATATGTATTTATTTATAAATACACATGACATATAGATGTATGCACGTATATGAATGTAACATATATATACTGAGGCCAACGGGGTCTAGTCCAGTGAAAAAGGGCCTTGACTTACAAACTTGAGGTCTCAAGTTCGAACCCTCACTACATCAAATGTGTGTGTGAGAAACTCCCTCCCCTCTAAAAAAAAAAACATATATATATACTACGTACATTCATTATATATGCCTAACCTTTTCAGGTTTAGTTAATTCCATCTTTTTGTGCAGGCACGGTGTCCATGTTAAGGGATTCTTTGCATGGTCTCTGTTGGATAATTTTGAATGGTATAGTGGTTACACTCTTCGATTTGGTATGAACTTCGTGGATTACAAAAATGGGTTGAAAAGATACCCAAAACTCTCAGCCCATTGGTTCAAAAAGTTCCTAAGTACTAGGGAAATCGAATTGCAGACGTTGTTTGTGACCAAATAAATAATGTATAATGTGAATGTTATTTGTGTATGAACAAGAATAAAAAGTCGGTTGGGTCCAACCAAATTCCTCTCGACGATGTGAATTCAGATGGGTTCATATTGATCTCAAATTCTAATTGTTCTAACTTCTAATTATCTATGTTTAATGCGGATTTGATTAGGTTACCAATTTATGAACCCAGACTTTCTCATGTCAGCCATTGTCTGAGAGACTGGGATTGCCTTCTCTTTCTTTTTCTTTTTTTTTTTGGTCCAAGTGGAATTTCATTAAAACAAGAAGAGCAGCAGAAAAGAACAGAGGACCCAGAGGGGCTAAGAAATCTAAGAAGAAAAACAAGGCGATCAAAAGCCGAAAACCCTTAACAAGCAGCAAGGCAAGCAAGCTGCAACAAAAGGGATAAATCATAAATCAAAAGAAAAATCAAAATCATGCACCAAGTCCCATACCAAGCAGAATTAGGGCTACTGATATTGTCAAAGACTGAGTTGGTCTCTTTTTTCTTTCGGCTGGCCACGTGACATTTTAGTGTTATGCTTTTGTTTAAATGATCTTTAATCTTTAAGTGATCTTACCCACTTAAACAAAGATTCGACATTGACCTCTTCTTAATCAATTTAAGTAGGAATCTAGTTTCTGCTTCCCCCACAGTTCGAATAAGGTGGTATTTATCTTCAACTTAAATGCTAATTTATCATCTTATATCCATGTTGTCTCCGCGATATATATATCGTACCAAGTAACGACTCCAAAAAGAAAAACAATAACTGCTTAGTCATGGCAGTCAAAAACAGCACTCTGCTCTTAGTCCTCCTACTTGTTACTCTTACTTGTTACTCTTGGGTGTGAAGTGACAAGTAGCAGAGCTTACAATCCAAGGCACTTTGGTGCTGCATGTGACACAGGTATCCTCAAGAGGAGCAGTTTTCGTCGGGTTTCGTATTTGGGTAAGCTTCGTATGAGTGTTCTGGTCAGATATGCTCGAGCATGGTTTGGATGGTTATGTCTGTGTTGTGTGCGTAAGGATTTTAGTATGAAGGTGCGGCAAATATAGGTGGTAGAGGACCAAGCATATGGGATATATTCACTCACAAATATCCAGGTTTCTTTCTCTTATTTAGACTTTTTCTTTCTTGTGAAACTTAATCTGATTGTTAGACACATGTTTTAATGGAAATAAAATAAAATACTCAGAAAGGATGAAGGACCGCAGCAATGGAGATGTGGCTATTGATCAATATCATCGCTACAAGGTACAAATCCCACATTATAAGAAATGAAGTATATATAAGGACAGCAAGTTCTTCCGATATTCATGATATTCTTCTAATTATACTATTTGGTTATGTATTTGCTACAGGAAGATGTTCAGGTTTTGAAGGATACGGGTTTTGATGCTTACAGATTTTCAATCTCATGGTCTAGAGTCTTAGATGAGTATAATTACATCATCTCTTAATTTCCCACACATCACGGAAATCGTATAGCCGTGCGGCTATACTGATTTCCAAATTTTTTTTTTAAAATAGTATCGCCGCGCGGCCATACTCTGTTTTGGGAATTTTTTCCCAAAAGAAATAGTATAGCCGACCGCCTATACCCGGTTTTTTCAAAAGAATTCGTATAGCCGACCGCCTATACTCGGGTTTTCAATTTTTTCCAAAAATGGTATAGGCGTGCGGATATACATGGTTTTTAATTTTTTAAAAAAGAAATTGTACAGCCAGCAGGCTATATACTGGGGTTCTAGAATTTTTTTCAGATAATATAGCCGCGCGGCTATACCCTGTTTTTGGATTTTTTTTCAAAATAAATAGTATAGCCGAACGGCTATACGTGGTTTTTCCAATTTTTTCCTAAAGGAATGGTACAGACAAGAGGCTATACTTTTTTAAAATGGGGCTTTTATAAAAAAAAACCCAAAATGGGTGTTGAAATTATAAAAAAACCCAAGTACTATTTAAACTTAGAAACACACCCAAAAAGTACTATTACACACATTCAAAACCCCCAAAAAGTACACCCAACAAATACTATTTTAATACACTTTTTGGGTGTGTTTCTAAGTTTAAATAGTACTTAGGTTTTTTTATAATTTCAACACCCATTTTGGGTTTTTTTATAAATTTGTATTTTAAAAAAGAAATAGTACCGCCGCTGGGCTATACTGGGTTTATAGAATTTTTTTCAAAATAGTATCGCCGCGAGGCCATACTCTGTTTTGGGAATTTTTTCCCAAAAGAAATAGTATAGCCGACCGATTTTTTCCAAAAATGGTATAGCCGTGCGGCTATACGCGGTTTTTAATTTTTTTAAAAAGAAATCGTACTGCCAAGAGGCTATATACTGGGTTTCTAGAATTTTTTTTCAAATAATCTAGCCGCACGGCTATACCCTGTTTTTGGAATTTTAAAATAGTATAGCCGGTCGGCTATACCCTCTTTATGGAATTTTAAAAGACAAATAATATAGCCGGACCGGCTATACGCTGTTGTTTCCAAAAGAAATAGTATACCCGCGGCTATACCGGGTTTTTTAAAAATAAATATTATAGCCGCACGGCTGTACCGGGTTTTTAAAGAAAGAATTAGTATAGCCGCGCGGCTATAACCGGTGTTTCAAAATAATTAGTATAGCCTTAGATTTATCCTGAAAGAACCACACTTTTTACACACATCTTCAACCCTTAGATTTATCCTCATCTAACGGTTCAGAATTCATTTAACATGCACTTAACTTTGCATTAATTACTTTATTGGCAACAACGCAGACTTCTAAAACTCCTCTCCCTCTCTCTCTCTGTTCTTTATTTTTATTTCTTGATTATCTCTCTTTAATTTGATTACATCTCTATTTCCCAACTATCTTATTCACTCTCTTCCTTTGTTTTCCCTGCGGAAATCCTTTTTGTTGCAATCTGGAAACGATAAAGTAGATTCTAGTCTCACCCCACCCACATACACAAACACAATGCACTTCCAATAATTTTCTTTGCCTTAGCTCTTGTAGAAGGAAACTGGAAGAATTTACAATTCACAATACTAACTAAGACCAAACTTGAGGGGAATAACGATTGAAAGTGAAACCATTTTTCCAGAAATTAAAATTTTTATAAATTAGAAGGCCCAACCATCTCCTGCCGTCTCCTTGTGCACCATTTCAGCTAAAAAAATGGCACAACAAACCAAAGAGGTTTAGCATGCCTTGGATAATGAGATTGTCGACATTTCCTAAAATGGAAAGAACCAAGAAAAATCCGAAATATAATTGTTAACCATCTGATGGGTTACAGAGATATTAATGAAGAAACTGAACTTGTGTTTTGTTCACTCTTCTCATCCATCGAATCAAATAATTACTCATAGTCATAGTCGTCAAAATTACTCTTAATATAAGTTTTGGGTTAAGTGATGTTCACAAACATCCAAAGTTTTGAGTACATAAAGAATACCCATGTATAGCTATAATCCTCTAGATATAATGATGGGCACACCATATCATTTTGTAACAAAAAAACAAAGGCTTCAGTCTTAAAGTTTAAGGAAATCAAACTGTTGGTCATCAAGAAATGCAGGAGATCAGTGACCAGTCGTGTACAGACAGGCTGCCAATTCTATCCTGTCCACAACAAGTGATGAGAAGTCCCTACTTTATTGTTTTCGACAAATTGAAAATTAATTAGAAGAAAATTATTGGAAGTACATTGTGTATTTTGGGTGGGTAGGGTGTGAGAGCAACATCTTCATCGTTTGCGGAAGGCCACGGGAAAGATTTTCACAGTAAACTTAAATATAATAAAAGGAGGAGGGGTTATTAAAGATTGAGGACACACGGGAGAAAGGGAGAAATTATAGAGTGATACGGTATCACCACATCAGATGGTGATACTCTCACTCAAAATCTGCCATGTGTTCTTTTTGAAAAGAAAATTAAATTTTTTTCACTGTTGGACTTTGTCTTCCAAATTTACCCTTAATAAAATAAAATAAAATTTTAAAAAACAGGACAAAGAAAACAAGAAGACTGTAGCAGTTTCCCCTATCGGCAATTTGCCTACCTTGCACTGCCGCCTCTTGGCTGCAGTCCCCCTCCAATAATACCAACAGGCTACATAGGAGATTTTGAAGATTTTTGTTTTATGTTTAATGGGTTTGCACTGATTTTCAAGATTTCTAGGTTTTCTAAATATGTTTAACTTTTTATTAAGAATGGGAGACACAGAAAGGCCAGGTGGGTGGCGAGGGAGGAGGGAAGACGACTGGGTGGCGTTGATAGCACAGGGAAGACTTGTAAGATAAAGTTTAGGGTTTAGAGTAATTAATGTTGAAGGGTAAACTTGTAAGACAAAATCCAGGTGTAAATTCTTTTTAATTTTCCTTTCAAAAAAGACACATGGCAGATCTTGAGTGGGAGTATCACCAGCTGACGTGGTGATACTGTATCATTGTATAATTTCTCGGAGAAAGGAGAGAGAAAAAAAACTAGAAAACTTATTAACTTCTTTTATAATTTTGCCCGGATTTTCATTTACCGCGTCTTTAGAGCATTATTCATTACTATTAGTTTATTACCTAAGTCTTAAAGACGCGGTAAAATCACATTTTTTAAAAAGCAAACGTATAATACTCATATTGAATATGTATGTACGTATTTTTCATGTTTAATACACTTATTTTTTACAAAATTTTCAATAATACACACAAAATTCATGTATATCCAGGCGGCTATACTCGTTTTTCCAATTATTTTTGAAGTAGTATAGCCAGTAAGCTATACTCCTTTTTTTAATAAAAGAAATAGTATAGCCACGCGGCTATACTTAGTATACATGATTTTTCCAAATTTTTTAAAAAGAAATAGTATAGCCGGAATACAAAAGGACAATTCTGAGTCTAGGAGCCAGTCAGAAAGTCCAAATAACTTAGATGGTGAACCTTCAGGCAAAGAACAAGCCATTAATCTAATAAGACAAGTCAATTTCAGAAATGGTATTCCAAAGTTACAATATTTGTTAAAAATTTTGAGTTCAATACAGTTGCTTTATTTGATTCAGGAGCCAACCTTAATTGCATTCAAGAAGGACTAATCCCCACCAAGTGCTATACTTGATTATTTCTAATTATTTTTTAAAAGAAATCAGTTTTTCCCCTTTTCCATATTTTTTTTAAAGGAGTAGTATAGCCGCGCGGCTATTGTTAGAAAAATAGTATATCCTCATGGCTGTACTCTGCTCTTGTTTTAAAATAAAAAATTTAATAAATATCGGCTATACTCTTTACATATATACATATATACATGTAAGAAATAGTATAGCCGCGGCTATACTCGATTATTTCTATTTTTTAAAGAAATAGTATAGCCGCTCGGCTATACCCGGGTTTTTCTCTCAATAAGACTGTCCAAGATTGGGCATATAAATAAATTTGTATTTTTTAAATTATCTGTAATCTTTAAGTGATCTTACCCAGTTAAACCAAGATTCCACATTGACCGCTTCTTAATCCATTTAAGTAAGAATCTAATTTCTTGTTTCCCCCACAGTTCGAATAAGGTGGTATTTATCTTCAACTTAAATGCTAATTTATCCTCTTATATCCATGCTTTCTCCACGAGATATAAGGCATGCCAAGTAACGAGTCCAAAACGAAAAACAATTACTGCTTAGTTGAAGGTTATATAATCTGCTCTTCGTCCTCCTACTTGTTACTCTTGGGTGTGAAGTGACAAGTAGCAGAGCTTACAATCCAAGGCACTTTTGTGGTGCATGTAACACAAGTATCCTCAAGACGAGCAGTTTTCCGGTTTCATATTCGGGCCAGCTTCATCGTCTTACCAGGTAGTACACCTAGCCTCTGGTACATTAAGTACTACATAAATCTCTTAATCTCTTTACACCATTTAGGCTTTTTGTTTGAAGGTTATATAATCTAAATTGGTTTTGATTTATGGTTCCATGGTTATGTGTGTGTGTGTGTATTAGTATGAAGGCGGTGCCAATGAAGGTGGTAGAGGACCAAGTATATGGGATACTTTTACTCACAAATACCCAGGTCTCTTCTTTGTATTGATTTTATGTTTACTTCTATATATATTTCGGCAGCTTTTGCTTTGGCTTCTCACTCTTCTGTAATTTAGAAATCAAGAAAGAAAACAGTACGTAATTAATATAATTGGAAACGTAGTTTTTGTGTATAAATAATTGGAAATAAAATGTTGCGTTGTGCTTAGCCAAACGCATTGTATCTTAATGGTCGCTTTTTATGTGGTTCAATTGACACATGATCACAACCTAAACAAATTTAGCTCATTGACCGCTTCTTATTGAAGTATAGAGATGAGGACAGCCTCCCGGATTGCCCCTTTTTTTCGTGCAGCTTAAATGGACATGGAAATTAATGTTTATAAGATTCACAGATGCCACAGGTTTCAAATTACTTTTTTTAAATTATATCATGCTTTGTCCATGATACAAGTAACAAATGCCAAGTACATATTATAAAAAAGCCTAGCTAGAATACGAAACTAAGTACAAATTCATTATGGAACTCCAAAGCACCTTCCTCTTAGGCCTCCTACTTGTTCTTGGTTGTGCTGTTACAAGTAGTGGAGCTACAAATTCAAAGCATTCTGTTGCTACATGTAGCGCTGCTTTGCTAAACCGGAGCAGTTTCCCAGAAGGTTTCTTATTCGGGGCAGCTGGATCGGCGTACCAGGTACCTCTCTCTTTGATGATCTCTTTACATAATTTAGGCTTTTCCCTGTGGGTTCTAGTCAGATGCGCTCGAGCATGGTTTGGATGGTTATGTGTCTGTTGTGTGTGTATGGATTTTAGTATGAAGGTGCTGCAAATGAAGGTGGTAGAGGACCAAGTATATGGGATACATTCACTCACAAATATCCAGGTTTATTTCTCTTATTTAGACTTGTTCTTTTTTGTGAAACTTAATTTGATTGATAGACACATGTTTTAATGGAAATAAAATAAAATACTCAGAGAGGATGAAGGACCGCAGCAATGGAGATGTGGCTATTGATCAATATCATCGCTACAAGGTACAAATCCCACATTATAAGAAATGAAGTATATATAAGGACAGCAAGTTCTTTCCGATATTCATGATTTCTTCTAATTATACTATTTGGTTATGTATTTGCTACAGGAAGATGTTCAGATTTTGAAGGATACGGGTTTTGATGCTTACAGATTTTCAATCTCATGGTCTAGACTCTTGCCAAGTAAGAGGATGAGTATAATTACATCAATCTCTTAAAATAAAAAAAATAAAAAACTAATTTTGTGTAATTAATGTTTTAATCTTATTATAGCACATTATTGTTGTTTATTTCATTAAACATTTAATATTTTTCTATAATATATTTGGGTCATGTTGATCAGATGGAAAGCTTAGTGGCGGTGTGAACAAGGAAGGAATCAAATATTACAAGAATCTCCTCAACAAGCTTGCAGCCAGTGGTTATGCATGAGTCCTATGACTAATTATAGATGAAAAAATAAATCAAGTAATGTTCATTTTTCATTTCGCTAAATATGTATTAATATTAATTGTTTAATGCAGGTATAAAGCCGGCTGTCACTCTCTTTCATTGGGATGTTCCCCAAGCTTTGGAGGATGAATATGGTGGCTTCTTAAGCCTTAAAATTGTGTAAGTCAAAATGAAACAATCCTTTGATTAGCATAAAACATTTACCGGGAATATTACTGTTTTGCTATTCCCGGCTAATAACATAATGACATGTAGAAAAGTTATTTGATGTTTCATTATGTTATTGGTCGAGGATAGCTAAAAGTGATATCTCCGTTGCATAAGAGTTTCTCTTTTTGATTAGGGGGTACCGTAGAATTAGCCAATTTCTACGGTTTTCTTTTTTAAAACGAAAATAGACTAAAACTAAGGCCCAATAAGCTAGAGTTGATTAAAAAGGGTACAGTATGTAGTAGAAAGGCCCACAGACTCAACCAGCACTTACCGGGCCAGACAAAACACAACATTAAACTACAATGTCCAACGAAAAATGCAACACAAATTCGCCTAAGAAAGGGAAGGAAATGTAATGCAACGAAATAGCATTCCAATCAAACATGCAGTATACATGAATCATGGAGTGTGGTAAAATTCTTTCGTATAAGATAGTGGGAAGTGTTTAAGCGCTAATCAATTAGTAAGTTAATATGGCCATAACCAGTTAGAAAGTGAACCACTCTATAGTATCATCATATGCTCAAGACTATGTAATATGCAGGAATCATTTTCGAGACTATGCAGAGCTTTGTTTTAAAGAATTTGGTGACAAAATTAAGTATTGGATCACATTTAATGAGCCATGGACCTTCTCCAAGAATGCTTATGCAAGGGGGCTACTTGCACCTGCCCGATGTTCTAATTGGCAAAAACTAAATTGCACAGGTGGGGATTCAGCAACTGAGCCATATTTAGTGACACACCATCAACTCCTAGCTCATGCAAAAGTTGTAAAGTTGTATAAAGACAAGTATCAGGTCCTCTTTGAAAAATACCAAGTCATTCCTACAAATTCTATAATTTTAATATTCTTTTCAAAATTTGCGTTTTAATTTGTACACTAGTCAAATTATTGACTTTTTAAAAATATATTTAATGCGCAGGCGTCACAAAAAGGATTGATAGGAATAACATTAGTGTCACTTTGGTTTGAGCCATTATCTGACACAAAACAGGACAAAGATGCTGCATCACGAGCAGTGGATTTTATGCTGGGATGGTATGTACATTTGCTAATATATAATTCTCTAGACTTGTATTCAATTGTTTTCTTAATACAAATACTAAACTCCAAATAGGATACGCTTAACTTTTCAACTCCAGAATAACATCATTTTGGACATAAAAAGCACAACAAATATCAGCACTCTCTCTCTCTCTCTCTCTCTCTCTCTCTGTGGGAAGTACAAGATTGCAATTTGAGGTTAACAAATACAAGAATTTTCTTTTATGGATGCTTTTCTTCGTTTTAGGTAATTTGAGAAATTATATGCAATTATCAAGTACCTAATTTGATTACATTTTTTTTCTTCCTGTTTTCTTCTTTTTGGATTTTTCTAAGGTATGCTACAGAAAAATATTTTAGGTAGTAATTAGTGATTTGTTTATATATCAACGTAAAATACATGTTTGAATCCCGATGTAACTAAAAAAAATGTACAATGTCAACTTATCGAAGATTATAGAAAAATCCGACTTTTTTTGTTGTTGAAAATCTGACTTTTTTTGTTGTTGAAAAATCCTATTAGATATTTAACATCATACATGACTATCCGTATCAATTCATAATTTCCAGCCTAAGTAAGAAGTTAATTATTAATGTAGGTTTATGGATCCCTTGGCAAAGGGGGAGTATCCTAAGATCATGCAATCACTGGCTGGAAATCGATTACCCAAGTTCACTAAAGTGCAATCCAAAAGTGTAAAGGGTTCATTTGACTTCATTGGATTAAATTACTATACAACCTACTATGCAGCCGATGCACCTCCTCTTCCTAATGCTACAATATACCCAAGCTATTTAACAGACGCTTGCACTCAATTTTTAAGTGAGTAGAATCAATAATTATGACTTTCTTTTGTTGCTTTTGTATATACACACACATGCACACCTATACTAACAAAGTCTTGAAATGTATGTTGTGACAGCTGAGCGTAATGGTACCTCGATTGGTCCGAAGGTACTTACGTAACATGTTAATATAGTTTGCATCATTGTGTTAATGGAATTTCACCTCATGATATTGCATCAATGTTCTTAAAACACTAATGACGATCTCTACATGATTAAGTTCTATTATTTAAGCAGGCTGGTTCAAGTTGGCTTTTTATTTATCCAAAAGGACTTCAAGAACTATTGCTTCACGTAAAGAAGAACTATCATAATCCACTGATCTACATAACCGAAAATGGTAAATTAAAGCTTTTGCACATACTCGAGTAAATAGCTATTATATTAGTATTGAAACTTAATCAATATTACCTATATTATATTGTAGGAGTTAGTGAATTCGCTAATCCCAAATTGTCTCGTGAGGAAGCCCTTGTCGATTATCACAGAATTGACTATTATGATAGTCATCTTTATTATCTTCATGCTGCGATCAAGTAAGTGTTTAACAAAACATCAAAATTTCATTCTTACTCTTTTAACAATAATTTAATTGGCATAATTGTATAAATATTGGCAGGGACGGCGTTAATGTGAAAGGATACTTTGCATGGTCTTTGCTTGACAACTTTGAATGGAATGACGGTTACACGGTTAGATTTGGCATCTACTATGTGGATTACAAAGATGGACTGAAAAGATATCCTAAACTTTCAGCCAACTGGTTCAAGAATTTTCTTCAGAAGAAAAAATGTTCGCGTGGGGGTTCTAAACCTAAAGGCTCAGAAAAACCCAAAGTCTCAATCCATTAACCACACCCCCAAAAACAGTACTAAACAAATTTATTCTATATTTGTATGTTTTTCCGATAAAAGTTAAGGTAGTTTGTGTATAATTGAAAGTTTAAATGTAGAGATTCATATTAGTATTATGTTTTTATGCAAGCGATTTTGAGGAGATTGTGCAGAATTAACTGTTGTTAATCAATTGAACTCCATATTCATCGCCAGATATTACTCTTTGAATCTTCATCAAATTGAGCCATATATCCACATCACTCCTTGAATCTTCCAATGATAATACTGAAGTCGCCCAATATATATGGAATCTTGGATGTTATGGTGGATTTGCCCACTCAGTGACAAAATGCGACTGTCCAAAAAAATATTAAATACTAATGACTGACCTGATGTTGTAGCAGCCGAGGGTAATAGTACAATTCTTCACAAAAAAGTGACAATAATCCACTTGTTCAATACATCACTCAAAATGGTAATTGGGTTTTTATGTGGTTTCAATATTCATAGCATTTTATATCATATTAAAATAATTATTCTGCTAATTTGCAGCTAGCCCCAATACTGCCGGCAACCGGCACACTTAGGCATAACTTGCCGGCCAGGGTGCTGGTATAATAATGCCTCGGTGACTCGGTCCCTCGCCACACAATATATAGAAAAAATATCATAAACAACCTAAATGAGTTAGCCACAAAACTTTCAGAGTATCAAATACAATTAATGTTGTCATTGTTAATTAATTTTATTTATTTTTATCAAAATGGAAGAGCAGTACTTTCTGGCTAATTGTTTTGACGTTATCTGTCTTGCTCCTTGTCTTTGTTCTATTGTATTTTTCTCATCATGCATGTGCTTCATCAGTCTATAAATGCCTGCAGCTACAGAGCCCAAAATGCATAGCCTAATAACCAAAGTAAATTATGGCATCCAGATCGAGAGGTTCTCTTCTTTTAGTACTTGTAGGCTTCATAGTAATTTTCCTTGCCTCTATAGTGAGGAGTAGTAAGTCAGTTGTAACACCTAGTCTAAGTGGCAGTCTCTACGACACTTCATTCCTCAATCGGAGCAGTTTTCCATCAGGTTTCATATTTGGGACAGCTTCAGCATCTTACCAGGTAATAAAGTAGTTTGCTACCCGAATTTTCAACTTTTGCGTCTAAATTGTAAGGAAATGTTCTCTTGTCATATTGTATGTCAATATTAAAATGGTTATCTTGTCCGACTATAAATGTGAACAATCAATTAGATTGATTTATGTAACAAAAGCATATATCTAACAACATAAGTCTGCGAGGAAACATTACCTTAACATAAGATTTTCCTTATCATTTGAGATGTCATATCTATATACGTTCCCCTACATGAATTTCAGTATGAAGGTGGGGCAAATGAAGGTGGCAGAGGACCAAGTATATGGGATACGTACACCCATAAGTACCCAGGTATTTTTCTTGTTCTTCTTTTAACACAAAGTTAATGGCTGCATGGCATGCACAACAATAGGAAAAGAATTTGTAAGCCTAGCGTCAATGATTGGGGATTTGATGCCGTTCGGAAGAGATTAAAGCATACTTTCCCTTTGATGCCGGCAGAACAGAGTATTATGGAATTGCACAGTATCATTCTGTTTAAGAATAGGCCAAACCGGCCACTAACAACATATTAACAGAAACCAACTACAAATATAATTGATTTTTTAGCTCAATAAGTAATCAAATTAATATAATATTTTAATTTTTAAATTCGTATGGGGATTTGCAGGTAAGATAAAAGATGGTAGCAATGGAGATGTCGCAGTAGATTCATATCATCGCTATAAGGTACAGCAGCATCTAACTAAATCCAAAAGAAGAGTACATGGTTTATTTTAATTACAATATTTATTTTAATAGGAAGACGTGGGGATTATGAAGGAAATGAATTTGGATGCTTATAGATTTTCTATCTCATGGTCCAGAGTGCTACCAAGTAAGTTGGTCCATGTATCAATCTTGGCTATTACATTAATCTTGTTGGTGGTTGGGACCAATTTGAAGGTGCTTTAATTAAATTCAATTATTAAACTGATGATATATTATATATTTATTTTAGATGGGAAACTAAGTGGGGGTGTGAACAAGGAAGGGATAGGATACTATAACAACCTCATCAATGAACTCCTTGCTAATGGTAATTTCTATAAATTAATCTTATATTATGATTATACAGTCGTGAAAACCTGATAATGGTAATTGAATTTCTTTTCCTATTAATTATTGAATGCAGGTATAAAGCCTTTTGTGACACTCTTTCACTGGGATCTTCCACAAACCTTGGAAGATGAATATGGTGGCTTCTTAAGTCCTCAAGTTGTGTAAGTGATGTAATGTTATAGCACCTCTGATCAATTTGAAAAATGAACCAAACATAACTTGGTCAAATCTTATGGGATCATCAATAACATTGTTACATGAATGCAGGAAGCATTTTAAAGACTATTCAGAGCTTTGTTTTAAAGAATTTGGTGATCGGGTGAAGCACTGGATCACATTCAATGAGCCATTGGCCTTAAGTGTGGCTGGTTATGCAACTGGGGATTTGGCACCGGGACGATGTTCTGAGTGGCTAAAACGCAACTGTACTGGGGGAGATTCAGGAGTTGAGCCATATTTGGTCACACACAACCAACTTCTTGCTCATGCAACTGCCGTTAAGTTATATAAGGAAAAATATCAGGTAATCTACAACAACAATGACCCTATTAATTCGATATTTTATGTATATATTAAGGAAATGTGTGCAGTTATAATGAGATAAAACATTAATTGACTAGCAAAACGTTGTGACATGTGCAGACTTCTCAAAAGGGATTGATAGGAATAACGTTGGTGTCACTGTGGGTTGTGCCATTTTCTGAGGCAAAGAAAGACAAAGATGCAGCACTTAGATCCTTAGATTTTCTGCTTGGATGGTTTATGGACCCATTGACAAATGGTGACTACCCGTACAGCATGCGATCTCTTGTTGGAAGCCGATTACCTAAGTTCAACAAGGAGCAATCCGAATTGCTGAAGGGGTCATTTGATTTTATTGGATTGAACTATTATACAACTAACTATGTATCCGATGCACCGCAACTACGCGCTGGAAATGCAAGCTACTTAAAAGACTCCTTACTTCAATTTCACGTATAAATTCTAAACTCACAGTTATCAATTTATTCATTTATTAGTTCCTGACCACATTTTCTTATAAGATTGGCGATGTAATAAATAAAATTACTCTTATATGTTATCTTGTTTATAACTTGTCTGTCTTTGTTTTGCCAGCCGTGCGTAATGGAATTCCCATTGGGCCAAAGGTGTGTATCAAATTTTAACCTTATAATTTCCTCTTCAATATCCATAAGTACTCCTTATGATTGATGGTCGATCTTGCAGGCTGCTTCAGAAACTGTGTATATTTATCCGAGGGGCATTAGAGATGTTTTGCTCTACACCAAGAGAAAATATCATAATCCGGTTATTTACATCACAGAGAATGGTAACCATCCTTAAGTTAACATCATATATATTTTAGTTTTTCTGGGCAGATAGAGGGTGGTAAACTACAAGGAATGGATTTTAGATGTCAAACGGAAAACTAAACATTAACTTTTCCCCTTGTACGCTAGGCGTTGATGAGCTTAATGATCCCAAGTTATCTCTTGAGGAAGCCCTAGTTGACAACCAAAGAGTTGACTATCACTTTCGCCATCTTTATTACCTTGAAGCAGCGATCAAGTGAGTTTCACCTTGGCGAGAGATTCGTTCAACAATATAATTAGTTATAGGGTTCTTAGTTATATCTCTGATATTTTATTTATAACCTCTTTTTTTGCAGAGATGGTGTCAATGTGAAAGGGTACTTTGCGTGGTCATTGCTAGACAATTTTGAATGGACGTTAGGATACACTGTTCGGTTTGGTATCAACTATGTTGATTATAAAGATGGTTGAAAAGATACCCTAAACTCTCAGCATGCTGGTTCAAACAATTTCTCAGAAATACTAAGACAAATACAAATGTCTTTTTCTTTCTGGGTCGAGAGAGAGAAAGTCAATCGAGATATTAGCTCACACAATATATGAGTAGAACTTCTCCAACTAATAAACAGATATAGCCTGAAATATGCCTTGTGATCAATCCTAGAGACTCTTCTACAACCACCATATTAGACATAAGAAAAACTCTTCTATACGCGTGGTTACAGCATCATCGTGGTGCTGATATGGTATGACTAATTATTCAAATGACTTTATGAGATTTGGGCAATAGTTTTCTTTGGGCGGCTAAATATCATAATATATTATAAGCGACGACAAAGCAGTTCAAATCGTTTAAGTCTTCAAGTTTTTAATCTATTTGGCTTCAAATATACGAAGAAGAACCATATTTGTTAAATGGGTTGGGTAAGGCTATACCAGGCCTAAACACAGAAGGTTAAAACTAATTAGAGGTAAATCAGGATTTCCATTACAAAGCAGGTTTTTTTTTGTTTTTGTCAAAAGCCGCATGTCTAAGCAGGTCTTTTTATACAAAGCAATAGGGGCAGAGGGGGAAATTGAATGTAGGACTTCAAGTGTAGGAGTAAATACTCTTAACCACTTAAGCTACCAACTCCTTGCTACTAGGTAGCGTCTTTTACTAGAGGATTAAACAAGAACTTCACATATATGACATATCAAAGAGGTCTATACGTAGGTACTATAGGTTTTGAGTTTTTCAATTTTGTTTGTATGCTCATTTTCAAAAATTTGACGAATTATTTTCTCTTACAAAGACATGTTGCATGACATCAAAAGGAGATATTTAATTGGTTTAGTAAGCAACAAAAAGCCTTTATCTTGTCACATGAGATATTCCACTACATTGACTATTTGTCATTGTCTCTCTCTAAGCCAGATCATCACCAATTAATTATCCCATGTCTTGTTGTACGTATTTTAGACCCCGAAGTTTGTTATAGCTAGCAATTATTGGAGCTAATTAAGCTTTTTCCTTGTACCGTGGCTTTCACACATACGAACGAAATATATCACAAGGATACAAATCGTGAATTATTGAAGAGACAGACAGATGCGTGTATGGGCAATGAACTGAAGGCCTTTTCTTAGATGCTCTCTTGTTTCACTATCTCCATGAGTAGTCTAACTACTAACATCGCATATATATATATAATCTTTCAAAAATTTGAAAGAATTAGTTTGTTTGATCTCAGCCATTTATTGTAGTCTAATTTAATGGTTGAAAATTTGTGTTAAATTTGTGGTGTTACGGATCTGCCGCTCCTTTTATATATACACACACGCACACATATAATATCGATATTAATGAGCAAGAACTATATACCTTCCTAACTAATTAAGAAAAAAACGATTATTATCCCATCATAAATTTTGTATGGATGTGGGATTATCCTCAACCTCATCCTAAAAAATCTCCACATGAGAGACTCATCATGCAACAAGATCCACATACATATTATAGAATTAGAGGTTATTTAGTATTAGTACATACACTGATTTCTTCACTAATATAATCCACTATAAACAATTATGTAGAGGGAGATTCCCAACAAATAATGTGCTTTTATAAATTCGAAAATTGCTTTAATTATTAAGGGTAAAGTTGCTTTTGTCTGAAAGTTACATCTCTGGATGAGCTAGCCTATAAAGATATTGACACAACCGGACGAGTACAAAACACATTTGCAATAAGCTAGGCCATCTGTGGCCCCAGAAGGCAGGGCCAACTTGAAAAGCATAGCTTGGATTACACGTAGGGTTTCTGATTTTGTATTATGAGTTTGTAGTTTTTTCGGAAGATATATATATATATATATATATATGTACTTGTGTATATGTGTGGATTCATGATCACATGGATTTGTGGACCACATCAGACTAGTCCATTCTTAAGCATGCGGTGTGGACCATATATGTGTGATACACGTTTAGACTACCTAACTTTCACAGTATGCACAATATATATAGTTATTTTTTTAATTTTTATATCTGCACATTATAATTAATTATACGGATGCTATGTAATTAGGATAAAAGTAAAGAGGGGTAGTACAAAATACACAACATCCGCACCACACAATAATAACATCCATATATATATATATGCGCACGCCTGTGTGATGTCAATATTTTGTAATATACGTAGAACCATAAATTATTTCATTTTTGGTGACACTTCATACTATTTATTTCACCTTAAACCTTGAAATCAATTTAGTGCGAGTATAATGCAGTTCGCGCACTTTCTACATTGCATAATGGGGAAAGCTTGTGTCATGTCCCGGACCCAGTGTCACATAAACCAATAGTGAGATAACTACAATAAGATGTGAAATATTACTTTCACTTTATCAGCAAATACACACACTCAAAGAACCCCAAGCATCAATTATATATCAGACCGAAAAGCCTGAAAACACCAGGGCTTTGGTCGAAACCAGGGCTGAAGTTCACAAAAGATAAAATAGAAAGCTTGGTTTAAGCTTGGTTTAATTTCTAACATGTACCATGCCTAAATGTCATGACTCGTGACTAATGGGCAGGACTTGCCTTACCTAATACTATATGTTGAAAGAAAAGAAAAGAAAAGAAAAGAAAAAAGAACTGAGAACCAGATGACACACTAACTTCTCATCAGTTTCAACTTTCAAATAGAGATGCTATATGGAACTCCCATTCCTGTGACCCCAGGTTGTGAAAAAGGCTTTAAAAGCTCATAAGGCACAACCCCAGCTCCATTTCTGTTTTTCAACTCACTGTTGGCATTTCTGTCATCAATAATTCCTTCAATCACCAACAACCTCCCCTTAAAGCGTTCAAACGCCGCCTTTATAACGGGTTCCTCAGCCCATGCCGCCTCCATCTTCTGTCCAATGTACTCTTCATCCGGTGAATGATTCGACAAAATGTCCAGAACAGCCATGATTCTTGTTGCTTGGATTTTTGAAGGGAAGCACTGCAAAAGTGCAACTTCAGGCTTTTTCAAGAAGTTTTTCCAAAACTCTGGCGAGGGGTCTTCTGTGGGCATATTGGTCCTTGCAATTGTCGGCCTGTTAGGGAAATAACCCGCATAGACATATTGCCCAAAGTTGACAGCTGCATGGTGGCCAGATGTGACCCACACCATTGTGGTGATGATGCCAATGAGGTCTTCACGGGTGTTGAGTTCTGGCCACCATGGTTCGTCCTTTTTGTCTGCATGGCCTACTGTTTTGATTTCTGTCCACCATGCTTGGAGCTCTCCATCAGTCTGTACAAGGCTGGAGTCTGGGTAGTAGTGGTTTACATAGTCAGTGACCCATTGTTTGATGGCATCCCACATGAGGAGACCATCATTGGCAAAAGGGTAGTCTTCAATTGCTAGCTTTAGACCATGCGGTGCAGTTGGGTCTTCAACAGCCATGCCCCTAGAAAATACAAATTGAACATCAAGATTTTAGTTAAACAGTGCAAAAGATATCATAAAATTAGATAATAATATAGGGAATTGTTAACTTGTCATAATGATGTTATGGTGTCATACTGTTAATTTGAACCCAGTCATCAAGTTCTCTAACTAGATATCTGACGCGACATGCGTAGTTGTCAAACTATCAATGTGAATTGTACATGTGATCAGCTGAGAGTAAATTAAATTACCTTCTAATAAGGTCAGCCGGGAGCGCCTCTTGGTCGAACCGCCACTCCTTGCCATAGGCAACTGCGCTAATCTCAAGGGAGTACTTTCCAGGAGAGAACGAGCTTTCGATGATACCGCCGGCATTGATGAGCGATTCGCGAGCAAGAGCATTAATCTCCATCGTATATCTGAAATGGGGATGTAACAATCTATAGATTGGGTGCAAGACACTGAGTTGTCGATTCGTTGCGATTATATAAGGTTCTGTGACGGAATGTGTTCTTAGCCTGCAAAAGAAGTGGCTTCCCTAAATAAATATTGGATGAACATTGAAACCTAAAACCAAAGAAAAGGCAGCAGTAGTAAAAAATCTTTCAATGAGATATATTTGGACTATATTTACCAGTGACTAACGAGTTGATGATAACCAGAATCGTGGGCAAGGACATGTGCCTTGGCAAGCCTCCAAAGCCAGACCCCGGTGGCGTTCCAAGATGGCTGGAAAACTTGCTTCCACTGTGGCTTTCCGTCCATTGGCGGCCTTGTGAGCTCAATAGCCAGTGGCCTCAGTGTTCCTTCCCGGGTTAGAAAAAACAGAGTCCTCGATCCATATAGCGTGGTGCCTTCGAGCTCTCTTACTTTACTCACATAGGGCAAAAACAAATCATGGTAATCCAAAATAAACAATTTCTTCGCTCTTATGGCCTGCATATATTATATACCAGGATTATTATACTTGTTAATATACTTCTCTTTTAAATCTTAATTAATTAATTATCATACTACCTCCTGAACGGTTGGGAAGCCTCTAATCTCTTGCTCAATTATTTCCTTCGTGATCGCTGATTCCGGCGGGCCATAGATCTCGGGGTCCAATTCACTCTTCAATGGCCATTCCTGCAGTTTTTTTGGTTACATTTTGCCCATATGTGAGCATGTATAAAGTAATAATAATAAGATTTTCTTTAATTCATAAAAAGTAGTGTGTTCATACATAGTGTCACTCTATAAATAACTAAATCGTACCGTCACCAACTTGAGGCTGTATGGATTCAGACCTGCAAGAGTCTGCCTAGCAAATTCCTCATCCCTAAACCAAAAGAATTTGTCCCCTGAAAATACACCAACCAAAAAGGACTTATCAGAGTTAGCTAGAGAGAGTGAGAGAACGTAGGGGCATACATGTACACACGGATATATGGACTTGTTATATGACATGCATGTACATTTGGATCGCACATATCCTTGCCATAATTTCACTTAATCAACTAATAACATAACATGTCAGACTGTTTGGTAACAAGTAAATAGGAAATTTTCTTAGATGTATACATATATTTGCTTACGATTCATAGTTTCCGGGGGTACAAAACGCAAGACATCATCTCCAGAAGCCACAACATTGACTAGCCTGGGAAGGAGGGTTTTGAGAATCCCTTGTTCCTTGAAGGGAGGCAAGTTAATCCCCTCGCTAAAAAGTGAGTCTATGGCGGTGAAGTATGCGAATCCATGATCATTGTCAGCCATGGCTCTCTCCAGAGATGGTACCAATGCGTGCATCACAGAGTAGACTGTCTTTGCTGAAAATGTTAGCTGCTTTACCTCTGAGAAGGCTTCATCTCTAGGAACGTACCACTTGTTGCTTCTTTTCTCGGATAAGGAATCTGTATACATAACCATTAGTTAATCATTTTAATTTAACATCTCTTGCAAAACTTACCAAGATTTTCAATCTCAATTGGTAATTAATCGAGTAGATTCTTATTTGAATTTTTGTGCGTGATTTGGACATCTAATAATACAACATGCCAAACTGTTTGGCAAGAAAATAGTAGCCTCCATGTGTAGTTTGGTACCTGCTTTGCATTGTGGTCGTCCAGTTCTACAACGTCTGGGATAAGGGAATTCCATGCCACCAAGTACTGGTCTTTCAAGTCTTAAATTCTTATCAGGCTCCCCAAGATCGTTGTAAACATCGTAATCATATATCCTCTCAAAGAACTTCCGCTCTCCTTGGCCATTGCCACGCAAAGTCACAAGCTCCTCTTCCCTTAGCCTCACCAACCCATTTGGTGTTTGAGATGGCAAGTATGACTGCTCCACACAAATGCACAAAATCATGAACCATTCAAAACGAAGATATGACGTCTATTTTTTATTTTTTTGCTTTTTATTTTTATAAATGCCTTAGCCTTGTTTGGTGGCTCGGTTTGGATTGGTTGGAGTCCAAGCCAGTCCTTATGAGTCTCACCCCTCTAGATGAGATTTATAAGACACAATATATATGTTGGATTGTTGTCCAATTTAATAAGTTTTACCATGACCCTTGACCAATATTAATTGAAATAATCCAGTCCGATCAAACCCACCAAACATGTCAATGCTTATATCTCTGATGTTGTCGTCACCTTGCCTTTCACATATGACGTCTATTTTTGAAGAGAGACAAAATTTCTTTCTAAAAATTTAATTAATTCAGCATATTTAGTTACAGAAATTTAGGTCTAGATATATATTATATGTGATTAGAAATGGCTGACCTTGTTGGTGAAGAAGACCCTCTTCTCAGGATTGTCATACTTGGAGTGGACCCAAGAATTGCAGCTAAGATGTACAGAGCCATAGGGGAGGCCATCGAGGACAATATCCTTGAGAAACATCTCCTTGTGGTGTTCATTCTCTACCAAAACAGCACCCACCTCGCCAAAATGGACTGGAACTTTGAAGTCTGTCTCGTACATTATCTCACCTTCCTTTCGGCGGCTCCTGTGTGCGAACCCTGCGACCTTCTCCTTCTCTAATCCAGTTTCTTCACCGCAAAAACTTAACAAATTAATAAATTATTTCCTAATTACAACATGCATATAATTCATGGATATATGTAAGTTCCTAAATTATATGTATATGGATACGTTCAGTTAAGATCTACTAATTAATTAGATGAAATCTTGTTTTCTATCAAAATGACAGGGGAATTCGAACTTGGATTTCTTGTGATATTTGGAATAAAATATCACTAAATTAAGAGTAGTGAGATGAAAATCGTATTTGAGTATGTGGTCGTAACAACATATACTATACCGAGCTTAACTTAAGTGACATGGGACGTGTAGTGGGAGGGCAAGGATCCTAGGTTTGAGACGCAAGTTCTCAAGTTGATTAATTAATATCAATTGCTGAAAATCAAATAAATATTTTTTTTTTTTTTTTTTAAAAGACGGTACAAGTATGTCAATTAGCAATTATAGTTTCCTATTTCCTTCGACTCTCTGGGACCATAAATGGTCCATGCATGCCAATTTTGTCCATGCATGCCAATTTTGTGTGCTTCATTTTGGCTTGTAGGGACCATATCTGAAAAAAAAAACAAGGCTTTTCCTTTTCTGTGATATCTAGTAGCTAGCAAAACCATGTCGCGTAACCATGATTCTCACCAATCGAATGATATTGAGATGGTCCTCTCTCATCACTATCTCCATTTCCCTTCACACATTAAGATGCGTTAGGATAGAAGCGAAGATATATCGTCTTTTGTTTGTTAAAAGAAAACATATAAAAAAATTATTTATGAATGACTAGTTATAGCGTAAACTAAAAATAGATTTGGAAGACAAATCTGTCTGGAAAAATTTAGCTGTGTTATCTGGTCCCAAAATCAAAAGAAATAGTTAGCTAGCTGTCTTTAAGAAATCAAGGAAAATTTAAAGATGACCAAGAAACGAAATCTTTAAACAAATCTCCAAACAAATCTTTAAATAAATAAAAAACATTCACCTAGCTAGGGTTACTCAATGAGAAGTTAGTTAAGCTGTGGTTTGAATGCACATGCATGCTCTGCCAAACTCCATACTTACTGGGATCAAGCTCAGCGCTAACAAGCTCCAATAAGAGCGATTGACCAAGCATGTCCGTTATATCATCAAGCCCTCGTGTTAGACCAAGGTGTGTGAGAAAGCCTCCAACTGTAAGCGTCACAGTTATGGTGGCTTTAACACTGATGAACTTCTCGGTGACGACTTCAGTCGTCACAATAGTGGTGGTGGTGGTGGTAGTAGGAGTAGTAGGCGTAGTCTGGATAGTAGTAGGAGTTGTAGTCATAGTCGTAGTACTAGTAGTTTTAGTGGTAGTAGTACTATCACTACTGCTACTACTACTACTTACGGCTTTTGTGTTGCTAGGAATCAAGCCAACTCGTACGTTTCTGTGTTTATTGAGGAGTGAGGGCCTTGACCAGATAGGAAGTGAAGTACTTCTGCGACTGCCATGGATGAATGGTTTGTGAAGAAAGAGAGTTTGGGTAGACCGAGATTGGTGAAGTTGGGGCTTCAACATCTTTTTTTTTATTTTTTTATTTGCAGAGTATTTGCACAGGGAAGGAGAGGATAACTAGGATGAGAGTGTCCTGGGTTTGCTTGGAGCCTTAGGCTAAATGGAGTTATCCTTAAATAGAGGAAAGAGATTCTAGAGAGTTGCATTGATTAAATTGTGAATGGCATTTCCCAAGTTGCACATGAAAATACCAAAAAAAAAAAAAGTGAGATGAATGAAGACTGAAGTACGAACGGTGAAAAAATAGAATGCACGTGAAGCACAAATAGGTTCTTTTCCAAACAAATTGGACTATTATTAGCTGAAAATTCAACGGCTAAAGAATAAAATATCAGATACTTAAATGCTCTATGCAAGGGCTAGACAACGTGATTAGTGAGGGTGGAGTAAGGAGTTAGGATTATGATATATGGGTCACGATTTCATTCATTTTCAGATTTATTTTATTTATAAAATCTGGAGTTCAAAATTTTAGGATAAAGTATATACATACAAGATACACTTACGTTATCAAGTTTTTATTTTTTCTATTTTTAATCAACGAGGAATGAGGATTCAAACGTAAAGTTTTTTTAATCAATGATGGGGAAGAAGGATTCAAATGTGAAACCACTTCTAATATTAGGTGGGAAGAGAAATGCTCACTAAACTTTGTTCTCTTTTAAGGTAAAAAATCAGTGCATTTCTATCTCACAAGTTGTCATGTAAAATCATGTAATTCTTACCACACACCAAGAACTAAATCTTGATTCTGGAATAAACGTTTTCCATAAGTGCATTACATTAAAGTATAAATTAATTAGTTAGGTAATTTCCGTGATAGCTACAATTTGACGAGAGATTATAGAATATTACTGTAGTATGGTTACGTGGTACATTTTGTACACGTGTTATAATAGAAGTGAATATTTATATATTCTATTTCTTAAAAGGGGAGAAAATAAACCATGTCGTTCATCCATATTATAACACGTATACAAAATATACCACATAACCATATTACCGTAATATTCTATAATTTGTCACAATTTGACAGCCAATATATATAAAGTAGGGGTCCTCATGCTTGGATTACTTTCGACCAGATTGCCTTTTGTCGTTGATCGGGTTGATAATCTGTGGGCATATGGATGAATGGTATGGAATCGGAACTTGACAGATATTTATCCAAGAAAGACAAATGGTTTCTGGTCAGGTCGACGGCTAAAACATAACATATATGTGGACCAGATCGTCGTTGCTCGCTTTCCTTGAACCACTTGTATGGCTTTTGATAAACTGTGGTGGTTGGCATAGATGCTCCTTCTGTCCCTCCCCAAATTAAAGCCATATTTGGATCCGTGTTGTTTTCAATTATTCTTAACTATAAAATTATTAGTATGTTTATAATTAAACGAGTAAAAATTAGAATGCAAACATTTAAATAAAGGGATATTCATTGAAATGTCACCTGAACTTATACCTTAGTTTCAATTTGTCACCTGAAAAAAAAATTTAAGTGAAATGTCACCTGAATTTTTCAAAATCCATGATTTGTCACCTGAGTTTAACATCATTTGATTTTCCATCTATTTTCAAGGGTATTTTAGTCTTTCCATTTTCAAGGATATTTTAAAAATGGAAAAAAATTATTATTAAAAAAATAAAGCTTAAATGTAAAAATGGCTAGGGATTAAATGTGAAAAGATATATAATTTTTATAATTTTCAAGGGTCTTTTCATAATTTTTTTTTATAATGATTTTTTCATTTTTAAAATACTCTTGAAAATAAAAAGACTAAAATACCCTTGAAAATAGTTGGAAAATTGGATGATGTTCAAGTGAGGTGACAAATCATGGATTTTGAAAAATTCAGGTGACATTTCACTTAAATTATTTTTTCAAGTGACAAATTGAAACTAAGGTATAAGTTCAGGTGACATTTCAACAAATATCCCTTAAATAAATATATTTTTTTTTAAAAAGCAATAGTCTAATTACAAAGGGATGGAGGTTTCTCACATGTACACTGTAAAAGTACCATAGAAATTCGAACCCGAAACCACTAGTTGAGGGGCTATTTGCCAAACTAATGTAAGTTTGAATGAACACAACGTATGATTCACAGTTTAGTAAATTAATTAGTGGTCCATATAAAAATTCCATGTCGCGGTGTCACCTAGGCTAGCCATATATAAAATGGTCCCTGCCATCCTTGTACCATAGTAATATGAATATTCAAAGCTCATTTGATCACACTCATATATACATCATCGAACCAAAATAACCATGTGAAAATTAAATTTCCACACGTGAATTAAATTTGGTTATATGTATTATGTATCACATGTGAATCGGGAAAGGGAAATTCAGTTCTTAACACTTGAGCATTCTAACATCAAAAAAGAAACTATGTGAAAGAAGTACATAGTCAAATAAATGGAAATAAAATTAACAATATCATCAAAAAGTGGTCCCTGACTGCAACGTGAAAAAGAAAATTGAAGCACTATGCATGCACATGCTCACCGATGTGGCCCTTGTTCAAGCTCGGCCTTTTCTTCGTATAATGTGTAGTTTCAGTTCTTTCAGTCACATCCTCGTAGTTAACTCTTATTGCAACTGATGAGTCGATTTTATATTATATATTTAACCTCATTCTTAATATATTTTGGTTAATATTTTGGAAGAATTTTGATACTTTGAATTATATTTACAATATAGGACTTTCGACTTCCTCTGGAGCAAAACATAATCAAATGGACGAATTTTGGAGTAATTCTAATTGGAGGACGTACGTGAGTCACTTATCTTGATCGTATCAAAATATCAGACTTTTTCACCAAGCGATGATTTCCTAGTGAATAAATAAAGGAGCGATGTGCAGTGCTGGAATAATGACGTTTTGGGCTTGTATTGCGTTTTTGGAGCCCAAGATGACCTCGGATGGGTTCATGGCCTTCTGGAGAAGTGTTCGGAATATTTTTATCTTTAAAACGAGCTATCTTGGGCCAGATTTGGAGGAGATTTGAGGCCAAAACGTGGCTGACCAGATTATTGGCAGATTCTCCTAATCCAATTTGGATTTTATTTCCTAGTCTTATTTTATTTTAACTTAGTTTCCTTGTGGAGACTGGGTAGCTAGGTTTTAGGAGGTATTTAAGCTCCTTTTCACAGCGATTTAGGGGACTCCCTTTTTACTTCTTTTTGGCTTTTGGAGCAATTGCTAGGGTTTTGGATTTTCGCGACTTTCAGGTGTTTTCATTCTTATTCTTCTTAATGATATTTTCTTGGATTTCAATTATGCGTATGCGTAACTAAATCTCTTTTGCTAGGGTGAAGCCTTGAGCCTTAGCATGAATATGTGATTTTTATTTAATTGCTTATGATTGAGTGCATGCATGCTTTGAATTGTTAATCACTGGTTTAAACTATCTGATTGTCTTGATGCCTGATCACCATTAGGATCTTTAGAAAAGTAATTTGATGCAATTTTGGTCGGAAGGTTCCCTGAAATTGATGCTAGCTTCTTGTGATTAATAATTGTAAGTTCACTTAAGGCGAACATCACGCTCTTAAGGGTTGCATGGTTTTTCAAAGGGTTTTCACAAAACTTAATGAGTCTTTCATGTTCAGATTTGATCCGAACGTCCGGACGGGTTGCATGTTAGATATACGTTTTATGTTGGAGGTTCCAAGTAGAATATAAATTAGTAAAACCTAACCCTCAAAGTGGCATATGCAAATCATAAGTAATTGGTAAAAATTCATAGGATTGCTAGGTGATGGTGGAACCCTAGTGCTTTTATAAATTGATATTCAAAACTTTTTCCTTCAATTGTATTTGTTTTTGTTTAATATTTGTTTTTAGAATCAACCAACTTCATATTCATCTCTCTACTTTAATTTTAGGTAGTTAATTAGAAATTGTTTTCACATAAATTGCTAAATAGTCCTTGTGGAAAACGACTTTGCATGAGCATCTATACTACAATAGCCTTGTATTCTTGCAAGTATTTTACGTGGTTTTAACCCTGTTTGCGCAGGTACTAAAAATCCTATCAGCAACCAAGTCCAAAATTATAGTTTAATTCATTTTTTTATCTTTAGCCAAAAGGGTAATATAGTCTAGAAACAAATAACCACACACAAAAAAGACAACTCCTCTTGCTAACGAACAATTTTTTTTCAGTGTTTTAGCCATTTTTAAGTTATTCACCTCCTTTTTGAATTTTAAATAAGAGAATTCAATTATTTTTTTTTTTCATAAAATATCTTTGATTAATACAAACATTAAGAAAATCAGATAATAGATCCTATTTTTATAGAACACAACTACCCATTATCTTTTTTAATTCCAAATAAATTTAATTTTTTTTTAAAAAGAGTCTCTCATAAGCGCAGAAACGTGTGCTTGGCGTAATATTTACTCCAAATCACTACACTAGAGTATTTGGCGGGAAACAAAAAGCTTCATAGACTGAAGTTTTGGTCGCCTACACACATGTGCAACAACTGTCTAACCCTGTCTCCAATCTACACCGTCCATTTTCATCACATCTCAATTCTCGTCTCTCAGTGATTTTCTTTTTCTTTTTTCGGTCGGTTCCATTTTATCCAAAAAAAAAAGAAAAACATAGCCCGCCGTCAAACGGCTATGCAGGTGGGTGACCGCACCATAGATCTTACTGAGGCCTCCTCAGACTGTACCTAACAAAGCCCTAGCTTTCCTCCTTCTTCTTCTTCCTCTTCTTCTTCATTGTTCTGGGTTTTTTTTTAATTATTTAAATTTTAGGATTCTTGGGTGCAAATTTTATTGGGTTGAGGATGGAACCTGGAGGTAGCAGTAAGAGCCAAACAGAGCCTAAGAAACGCCAATCAAAGACACCCAGAAAGCCCAAAGATAGTGTTCTTGAGCAGAGTTCGTCTCTCTCTCTCTCTCTCTCTCTCTCTCTCTCTCTCTCTCTGTGTTTTATGTATGCATGTGTTGGTTCGAGTATTGATTGCATTGTTTTCAATTTTGTGCAGAATCACCAGCTGAGTTCTTTGCGGAGAATAAAAACATTGCTGGTTTTGATAATGTATGCTTTTTCTTCTCTGTTTTTATTCCTTTCGTTTTTGCTGAAGTTGATATCTTTATATTGTGTACTTTAAATAGTAGGATGTAATTGAGGTTGAATTTGTTCCCTAAAGTTTTGTTATGAATTCACGAAGTTTGATGAATTTGGGAAATCAATTTTGTTCTCCTATGCTTTTCTGATCATACGGGTTGGAAGTTGGCTTTTCCCCACTTTCTTATCACCACTAATTTGGTTTTCTCTCACACACACACATGAACTGAAAATTAAAATTCTATAAAGCCAGCTGTAAACTTTAGAGCATGGAAGAGAAAGTTCGTGCGGGCCTTAGCTTATTCTGAATGTTAATTGATTAATTTACAAAAGCAAAGGGCTTAGAATTTTAAATTATGTGTTTTTTAACCTCCTATTCTTCTTTGTGAATTTTCAGCCAGGAAAATGTCTTTACACTACTGTAAGGGAACTTGTCGAGAACTCACTTGATTCCACGGAGTCCATATCTGAGCTTCCTGTGATAGAAATAACGATGTAAGTACTTGCTAGTATATGTATATGAAAATTCTCAGCCGTGTTGATTCATATGATGAGGGGTGAATATAGTTGATAAAGTTTGTCCATATTGACAGCGAATTTCTATTTATTTGAACTGAATCTGAATTGGCTATTACAGTGAAGATATTGAGAAAAGCAAGTTCAATTCTATGATTGGTCTTATTGATCGAGACCGTGTTGACGAGGCACTATATGATGATTATGAAACAGCTAAGGCTCGTGAGGTGTGCATACTTATGATGTGACTTTGTTGCTATGTATGTTGTTTCCAATTGCAATATATTGTAGAGGTACATCTAATTCTGTGGTAAAGCAAAGAAATCAAAAGCCTTGTTACAACTTCTCCACCAGAAAAAGGGAAAATTCCTTGATGTATCTTGTATTGTGCATGTTTTGGTTTGGGATGTTTTAGTTTTCATAGACATTATTCTCTCTCTTTTCCGAAGTTTATGTGCTTTGTTGGTCTTGATGTGGGGATTCCATCTTAATGAATCATACCTTGCCTCTTCCAATTACTTTACAAGTAAATGAACTTGTTGAATTTGAGAACACAATATATGAATGAAGTATCAGATTCTGTGACTATTTCTGCTATCTCTTTGTTGTTGTTATTATTATTATTTGTTCATCTTGTTATTTGTTCTTTCTATTCAGAAACGATTAGCAAAGGAAGCTCGTGCTCAAGAAATACAAGCGAAAAATGCTTCCGTCGGAAAGAAAGTCAAAGAGCCTCCAGCTTCAAAGACCATGAAGAGTCGAGGTGAGGCTTCATTTTACAAGGTTACATGCAAGGTATGATGTACTACCCATCTAGAAATCTCCAAGCATATGATGATTTCTTATTTGCATAATCTGCCTCATATGCATTGTTTTGATTCTCTACTACTGTAGCTCTCATGACTCTAATTGGTTTTAAAACAGGATAATGGAAAAGGAATGCCACATGATGACATTCCAAATATGTTTGGACGAGGTTCTGAAGTTTCTTTGCTAGAGTTTTCATTTGATTTTTTTTTTTAATTTTAAGTAATAAACTGTTTTGTACATGATTTTGAATAATTGTTTCCAGTCATATATTAGCATATCACCTCTATCACACATCTTTAATCTTTCTTGTAAATATATGATTTCATGCAGTGTTATCTGGGACAAAATATGGCTTGAAGCAGACACGTGGGAAGTTTGGTCTAGGTGCAAAGATGGTATTTATTGGCATATCATGCATATGTTCATGGCATTTCTTCTGTTATAATTTTCTAGTAGTTAACACCATGCATAGAGACTCACACTAGACGTATAATAATTCAATGCATCCTTTTTTTCCTCCCCAATATTGAATGTGTGGGTTCAGTGTTAGGATTTTATGAATAGCTACTAGAAAAGAACCTCACCTCTGCATCACTGTACAATCTAGTTACTGTGCTTGCCTACTTTATCATTTAGATAACCCCAATGAATTACCAATGTTGACTTATGCAGGCATTAATTTGGTCAAAGATGAGTACAGGGCTTCCTATAGAGATCTCGTCATCTATGAAGAGTCAAAATTATATTTCATTTTGCAGGCTGGATATAGATATTCATCGGTATGACTTGAATGTAGTATAAGATATAAGTTATCGATGAATGCTTGTTTCCTGAATATGATATTTATTATATTTATCCGTATATCCTTCTGTGTGATAGTTTTGGACCGTAAATGCATATACTTTAAAAATTTAAGGTTTAACTTCTTGTTAAGTATCACACCAATGCTTTGTTTTCATGTTCAGGAACATTCCTCATGTCCACTTACATGAAAAGCGAGATAACAAGGACCGATGGCATGGAGCTGAGATCCAAGTTGTTATTGAAGGAAATTGGACAACTTACCGTGTATGTACCGAATCACTGGCTAATGTCATATTAATTCGTTTCAGATTCATATGTGCTTAACCATATATGTGAGGTATTGTGGTTATTTTTGACTGATATTGTTCAGTGACTAAGCTTGTTTTATATCATTAGCTAATAAATCCATTGGCATTTGCAGTCGAAGATATTGCATTACATGCGACAAATGGCTGTTATCACTCCTTATGCTGAGTTTCTTTTTAAATTTGTATCAGATGCATCTGAGTAAGCACACTCTCTCTCTCTCTCTCTCTCTCTCTCTCTCTCTCTCTCTCTCTCTCTCTCTCACACACACACACACACACACACACGCACACACACACAGAGGCACATTCAGAAGATTATATCTCTTGAACGAATCTATACTGGCATTTTACTTTTCATGCAGTAAAAATGTCACCGTAAGGTTTGCACGGAGAACAGATGTAATGCCTCCAGTGCCTCTTGAGACAAAGCACCATCCATCGTCTGTTGACTTATTGCTTATAAAGCGGCTCATTGAAGAAACTCCAAAGCAAAACCTTTTACAGTTTCTTCAGCATGAATTTGTTAATATACGAAAAGCCTATGCTGAACGACTAATTGGTAAGTCTCTGTCACTCTCTAGGAAGCACTAACACTACCCTAGGTTTTCTATAACAGTGTCAAACATCTGGGAATTGTGGGGCTACTCCTTAGATGCTTAAGTTGATGTTTCTTCCTTTTTTTCAGGGGAATTGGGTCCTGAGTTCAGTCCAAAGATGCCTATTAAATCTATAACTTCTCAGCAAATTGTTCGCATCCATCAGTTATTTCGTCAAGCTAAATTTGATGATCCTAGTGGTGATGTAAGCATTTTTTGTCTCTGTTCATTATTACATTCAGTCAGCGAATAATTCCTATATAGTCTTGGCTATGTGGTTTGGCCCATTACTTAGTCACTGTTTTCAGTGTCTGAGTCCTGCAGGGGAATACAATCTTCGTCTAGGAATTATAAAGGAGCTGCATCCAGACATGGTCGCAACTTATTCTGGAAGGTTGTTATAATTCTAACTTTTCTAGTTCATGTTTCTTTTCTAAGAGTTATTGTACAAAGCTTACTGCTATTAATTTGTAATGAGTTTATTATTTGTTATCTGCTGATTTATTGACTTTGTACCTAAATGTTGGTTCTATACTTCATATACTACAGTGCTCGAGTTTTTGAAGGCCACCCATTCATTGTGGAAGCTGGTGTCAGCGTGGGTGGAAAAGATGTCAAGCAAGTAGGTGATTCTTTATTAATATTGATGGTCAATATAGACTTAGGAATTAACAAATTGAAAATTGGAATTTTGTTTTTATCTCTTTTGTTTTCTCTAAGATGCAATTTTACCTGATTACTACTTGAGTACTACAAATTGTATGTTAGACTTTAAGTTTCAGTTTCTTTAGCTATTAATCCAATGACAACATTCATGAAGCTTTCCGGTTTACAATTTAGGGTTTGAATATTTTCCGATTTGCAAACCGAATTCCACTTCTTTTCGAGCAAGGTGCTGATGTTGTCACCAGGACCACTCTTAAGAGAATCAAGTGAGTCATAGAGAAATTTGTCATTGTTCTTTGTAGTTTTTATTTTTTTTGTTGAGACTGTGGAGAAGAAGAGGGGGTTTTTTGGTGATAAAAAATACCAGAGTTGCTAGCTTGAAACTTCACTAAGACAATGTGACTATATTCTTTCAGTTGGAGTGGTTACAAGATCAACCAAACTCAGGATAAAATTGGTGTCTTTGTGAGCATTGTAAGCACCAAAATACCCTTTAAAGGAACCGGGAAGGAGTATATTGGAGATGATATAACTGAAATAGCTTCAGCTGTCAAGGTAGATGGTTTTATTATAATGTTTATCTTCATTCTGGTATATATATATATAAACCCAAATTATTTAACAACAATACCTCTGCAGTCTGCCATTCAACAGTGTTGCATCCAGCTAAAAACCAAGATAGTGAAGAAAATCCAAGCTCGTGAACAGCAGGAGAGAAAGCGAAGTTTGAGCATGTAAAACAAATCAGTAATTTGGCCTCTATTCTTGTTTTTTCATGAATGCTCATTTCCCCTTCTGCACGAATTGAAACAATCTAACTGTCAATTTGCAGGTATGCCGATAATGCTGCTACTGCTGCATATAATGTGTTGGAGGCAATGGAAAAATCACAGGCATCAAAGAAGCAACGTTATGAGGATAAGGATGCAGAAATGCATAAGGAAATATCAACACATAGTATGGTTAGAAAAGAAATGCTCCGGGAATTATATGAGGAAATATCAGCTGGTGCAATTACAAAAGAAATGCTCAGGGAAAAGCTTCTACAACATGTTGAGCAGGTGAGATGATGCCTATGTGACTTGATATTTGTCTCTCTGTAACAAGTTTTTTTTCTGCTCTTTCCGTTTATTTATATACTTTAGGTGGGAGGTAGGCATCCACATAACAAGATTAGGCATGTGCTAACCTTGTGATCAAATTTTGTAGGTGGACTATGAAATGGCATTGGAGTATGCTACACATAGCGGAGTGAGTGAGGAACCCAGAGAAGCCATATTTATACAGTCATTAGAAGCTGCAGAAGATAACTTTATGGACTTGCATAGTCCCGCATTTGTCTTTCGGCTCTTCTGCTAGGAATTTGTTGGAGGATATTAAAGATCTTCAAATTCATGTCTCACTGCAGCTGTGCAATGAAAATCTTGATGTTGCTATTTAATTTATTCCAAGTTTGTTTCAAAATATGTTCTTTAAATCTAACAATTCATAAGGCATCTTCTGATCTACTTCTCAAGCTTAGTTTCATTCTTCATTAATTGCAATTGCCATTGTTGCTTCTGTTTACCTTCAAGATTTTACTCATTTCATCTACCCGGACATTCAAGATTTCACAATTGCAATAAAAGTTTAGGTCGTAAGTTTTCTCATTGGTACTTCATAGAATAGAATCGTACTCTCAAAGAGACTCCATGTCATTGTTCTACCAACTAGCACCACATGTGCCATAGCACGGGTTGCAATCTCCCACATTACACAACAATACAACTTGAATATGAATATGGCACGATCAGCTAATAAATGGGTAGGTTAGTGTCAACATGAATAACTAAAATTGCGGCACAACAAACACATTTTAACTAGTGTCATATGAAAAGTACAATTCATCTCCCTTTTTTTATTATAGTTTTTTTTAACGATCTTTGTATGATATGAATTATTGTATAATATAAGTTTGTATCTTTTTATGATTGAGTCATTTTTCCTTGTATAATATTAGATAAATCAGAGGTTTGGTTACGAAATAAAGGAATGTTATACAAAGACGACATGATTATGAATGGATGAATCCCAACAAATGAGTTAGAAGGCCAGAAACTGTTTGTAATAGCCCTCCCCCTCTCAACTCGCTTGCCTTTTTGTTTGTTTGGGCTTCATGCCCCCAAAAAGAAAAAAAGGGTCTTTTCATTTTTTTTGGTCGGAAAGGAAAAGAGTCTAACAGACTTCCCTCCGTTGCTGCATTGATAAAAAATAATAATAATAAAAAGCCATCAAAATAAAAAAGTATGCCTCACTGCTCTCACTCTGTCACCATCTTTCACTGTATCGCAGAATTTCCAATTTATGAGCATATAACTAACAGAGATTAAGCAAAGATCCATTGCAAATTCGGAAGACTCAAAATCCCAATTGCTAGATTTGCAACAAGTAAAGCAAGTGCAGTTGGGTTCTTCAAAATGGGAGAGGTACCCCAGATTGCCATTCTTGGAGCTGGTACCTTTATGAGGACCCAATACATTCCCAGGCTCGCTGAGATCTCTAAGCTCCTCCTTCTTAAATCCATTTGGAGCCGTACAGAGGTACTTCAATTTTTTCGTCTTCCTTTTTATCGTTGAATTAAAAGATTTAATCTTTTTTCTTTCTTTTTTTGGGTTTGATTCTAGGAATCTGCTAGAGGTGCCGTTGAGATTGCTCGAAAACATTTTCCAGGAGTAGAATGCAAATGGGGTGACAAGGGTCTTCAAGAAATTATTGAAGATGGTTCAATTCTTGGTGTTGCAGTGGTTTTAGCTGGCCAAGCTCAGGTATAAAGAAAGAATAAAGGTTGCTTCTTTCTCTCAAAAAAAAAAAAAAAAAAAAGAAAAAAGCTTGCTTCTTTTTGTTAATAAAAGAAAAAAAAAAAAACTAAAGTTTGTTAGAACAAATTTTACCTTTTTGGTAATGTGCATTGATGAGGAATGAGGATCTTTGTTAGATGACTAGAATTACAGGAATGCTTTATATAGTTGGATTGACTAAAAGTGTGTTAGTTTTAATAATAACTCGTGCAGGTTGATTTCTCATTGAGGCTGCTCAAGGCAGGGAAGCATGTCCTTCAAGGTTAGTTATAGTTTCCACTAATTGTTAGTTATGTGAGGATTTGAAACTCCATCTCCCTCCACCCCCCATCAACTGCCAGGGTGGTGCATTGTTTTCTATTGGACTGAATGTCTAAATATTATGATGCAATGATAGTTCAAACTATACAGTACAATGGACTAAAACTTTCCCTTTGTTTGTGTCTACTGATCTATTCACTATTGTTTGGCTGGCTTGGTGGGCTCAAAGAAAAACCTGCGGCAGCTTGTAAGTAGGATGCAATTTCGGTTTAACTTAATGTGTTTTATGTTACCTTTTTAATTTATTATTTGACATCTTGAGTTGAAGATTCTGCTTATTTTGGTTGTTATTACTTCTGCTTATTAGTCTGTTTATTGACTACCAAATCTTCACTTATGATACAACCGCACCAAAGTTGAAGTTAATTTGTACAACTCTTTAGGTGGTATATAACTTATGGTTTCTACCACGTCCAAATTTTCTTATAATGTGTTGTAGCCTGTAGGGAAGAAAATAAGAAACAAAACCACTGTCGGATTGTGAGTTCAAAACAAATTTATAAATTATGTTTCCCCCCAGCCTTTGTGCCTCCTATTCACTAATCTTCCAATTCCTTTCTTCTTTGACCATCACCTCTAACATACACCACAACAATGCTTCTATGTCAGTATTAGAAACAATGGTAGACAAAATAAGGATTATGCATTGTTAAAAATAAAAAAAAAACAGAAAACACCATGGAGATGCAAAACATACAGTTTTGCAAAAAATATGAAAAGATTATAGGGTCCTCTTTCTCCACTAAAGCCTAGCATTGAATGGGACTGGATTAGCAGGTAACCTCTAAGCAGGAGGAATTACATAACATGGATCTCAATATCTGCCCAATTAACTCATCTTTGAAATCTTAGTGAAAGACTGGATTTGTTATCTCCTGTTTGCTTTTCGTGAAAAAATACCAGTTGAAGCAAAGGGTTTCTTCAAACAAGTTCTATTTTATGATATCCTCTGCTTCCATCTTACACAGTCATGACCGCTTTTGCACTGATTATTATGATGTCCTTCTTTTTCATTACTTATAAATATATTTTTTCACCACAAATCTTTCAATTATTTTTCTCCTGTCATTGTTTGGATTACTATTATATATATATAAGTTGCCTCAAATGTGAGATGGTATATGATTGTTTGAGTTCAAAAGTTCAAAATTCTAAATTGCTGATTTGATAATGCAGCTACAAGCGAATTGGAAACTGCACTGTCAAGTTATAGGTCAATTTTTGCCAATATCCCTGATAAACCAATTTGGGCCGTAGCAGAAAATTATAGATTCGAACCTGCTTTCGTTGAGGTACCAGTACATTGATATTGTTAAATTATTTTTACTTTTTTGACTTAAAAGACCCTCATTGTCACTATTACAGGGCAAGAAACTAGTGAATGATATTGGAGATGTGATGAGCATCCAAGTTATTGTTGAAGGATCAATGAACAGTTCGAACCCTTACTTCTCAAGCTCCTGGAGGCGCAATTTTACTGTACGTGCTTCCCAATTTCTCCCCCGTTCATTAGTAATTACCATCAAATATGTGTGTGTGTGTGTGTGTGTGTGTGTGTGTGTATATATATAATCATCTTAGTGAAAGCTACTTCTCAATGTAATGATCCTGCCTAGGGGTGGAAATTTCTGATACAATATGATAACACAACTGTGAAAATGGCGATGTTAGGCACGGCCCCGTTCATGTCAAAACCTTGGTAATCTGATTAATACATGTATAAGCAAGTCGTATTTATTAGCATGCTTAATAGTTGTATCTTGTTGACTCTATACAATCCACTACCTATTTAGGTGTTTGAAGTAAAAATCTCTACTTCTAATGTTATATTTGATTTTTATAAGATTAATTGTAATAAAGATAAATAAATGTCGTCCCACACTACTTTGGTTTCCTTTATCAACAAGATTGTCACCTTTATGGCAGGGAGGTTTCATTCTGGACATGGGAGTACATTTTGTCGCTGGACTGAGAATGGTAATGTCACATTCTCATCAAAAAGTGACTGTAAACAATGACTTTGGTTTCTTTGAAAGAATTCTCTGCTGCTTATCCAATCATGGAATTTGAAGTTTATCTGCTGAATTTATCATTCTTGTTGTACTTATGATGAAGTCTTTTTTAATACCACTTTCTCTGTAGATTTTCTCTTAACCTCCTTTTATCGTATGACTGAACTCTATATTGCAGTAATCTCATAAATATTTGTAGTTAGTGGCGTTCCTGTATATGCATGTTTCCATTATTGCATATCTTTCAAGACCATGACCTTTTTATGTTTTTTTGAAGAGAATCTTGAGTTCTCAAACTTTTGTTGACAAACTGACGAAGGTTGTAAAACTGTGAACCCTTTCTGGCTTTAAATGCAAAGACATAATGAATCTAGAGTAATACATTCTGGACTCTCATGGAATTGGGAAGTTCTCAGTAGATGCATATATGTTACGAAACAGATAGGTGGTTCTGGGCTTATAGGTAAAGTGGTTATGGGGTTGGCCTGTAAATGCATAAAGCATGCTCAAGTAAGTTCACCTCTCTGTGTTATGATATTTTAATCAAGGCATGAATCTCAATATGTCCTGTTCATTGCAACAGCTTGCTGGATGTGAGCTAGTATCTGTGTCAGCTATAACCTCTCATGTTGACAAGACCTTACCTGCACCAGATAGCGTATCCTCTCTCTTGTAAGTTACTATTGGTTATAGTTAAATTTGCAGAATCTGTTTTTTTTTTTCTTTTTACACAACAAAGATTCTAAATGTGACTGATTGGATTTCCTTTCCTTAGTCAACTGGAGAATGGATGTTCAGGGGTTTTTGTGATGGTAGTCTCCTCAAGATCACCAAAGGCATGTGGTAGAAATTAATTTCACATTATAATTCTACATATGCATAAACTTTTATTTTTCTCATTTTGTCTTATACCATCAGATAGTTTGGCGATTTGTTGGCTTGAAGGGAACGCTGCAAATTGAGCGTGGAAACCAAGATGGACGGCATGGCTACCTGGTATGTTGAAAATCATCCTACAGTGTATTTAATTCTATGACGCTGGACATCAGAATGTAATGAGATTTGGGGTTCTCTTTCTTTTTTCCATCTCGAATTGTATTTAAATCACCTTGTAATAAATTGACAAGCTCTTGATCGCTTATGATACTGTGAAAGGTTTTATTTTATGGTTCTGATGGACAAAGTAAAAGCTCCTTCTACCAATTTAGCGGAGTGGATGAAGAATTCAAAGCTTTTATTAATGACATATCACAGGCCAATCTAAGGGTAATCTCAGATGTCAATCGTCATGCAATTTATGTGATTGGTTTTTAACTCTTATGGTCTTTACTGTGTCGGATTTTAGTTTTGACTCCCACATCCCCACCCCCATACCCCAACCCCATGTTCATCCCTCTGATGGTCTTTGCAGAAGGGGACTGGCTATGAAGCCGAGCCTCGCATGTCTTTTTTGGAAGGTGCCAGAGACGTTGCTGTTCTGGAGGCAATGCTTGAATCTGGAGGAAAGCAAGGTGCACCAGTTCATGTGAAAAAATATCACTGAAGGATGAGATCTCTGCCCCTCTCTCCCCCCCACCCCCACCTGCACCCCTGGTTGTAGCAGCTGGCAGTATGATTGAGATGTTTTATCCGTTCAATTTTTTACGGAGAAACTGTTTAAGTTGAAATAAAGGGAGGAATGTAGTTTATGTAATAATATTCATCAACTGTATGATTTTTTTTAAGTCGGTCATTGCCTCTCTTCGGAATGTAAAGGAAGAGCGTGTTGCTTCTGTAACTACATATTCATCAATAAAAATTTACTGATCTTTATGATTTTTTTTGTGTCCATCTTCATTGTAACTATTCTTTTTGGCGGTAATTAAGGAAAATCAGACATTTTCACCTTCACTAATCTGTATGGAATCCTTTGAAAAGTGCCACTCTGGCTAATCTATACAATGCTTTAAGGAGTTTTAATCCTCTAAGCTCTTCTAAACCATTGTCCTGCCACTGCCAGGCTGCTCAACAAGACTTGTTTCTTGAAAGCAGAAATCTTGCTTCTGCCTTCTGCTACAAAATTGTTAAATAATGGCAATGCTTTCAGTTCAAGTAAAATACATTATTGCCCCATTGGCTAAGAGGCTTAATAAGGCTTGTTTGGCTTTTGCATAACCTAAAGTGCATGAGGTTGGCCATTCTGTCTTCGCTTCGAGGTTTTGGGAGTCTGGCTTACCTTTATGTAATCACAAACACCTTTTTATTTTTACCTCTTTGGGCCTTCTTGTTCGACTGGGTCTTCCCCATGTTACCTATTGTATTAAAAAAATAAAAAAATAAAAAATAAAAACATAAAGTGATTGATGCATGTCCTGCATGTCTGGTAAATTTGCCTGCATAGGTCATGAGTCATGACAACTGTTCATGTCACATCAATTTTTGAATCATCTGTTACGATTTTGGTAAATTGATGGTTCTACCTAACATACCTAGATAAGACTCAAACTTCAATTTCAAAGAACAATTTTCTTCTTCCTTTTCTTCCCAAAACCTTTTTTTATATATAATAATTCATCAATTATGAACTCAAATATCTTCATGCTCACATTTTCCCGTCCTCTTTACGCATTAAAAATTATAGTCATTTCTCATTATTTTCTGAACTGCTACAACATGCAGAGTGGGCCTAAGTTTTGCAATTTTTTCTCTCAAACCATGAATACCATTGATGATATATGAATGTAGGAGGTTGTCTTTTGCTTTCCAAATTGGCCCCATGAAACACACCCACTACCATAAGAATTGAAATTTGGGGGTATGAGCATGGCCAAATAAAATAGTTTGTATGTAGTGATGCATACAGCATTTAAGAGTTCAAGATTTCAGCGTTTGGAGACCATGCATTTCCATGGTCACCTATATTCATGTAATTACACATACTTTTCATCTATTTAATCTATTTTCTCTCCCATTTTTCTATTCTATAGTTCTGTTCCTATTGAAAAAGACTATAGCGTACTAAATTCACACACATTACACAAATATTAGAACTTAAAACCACTATAATAGTGGATCGTTTGCCTATAATTCTCTCTTTTAATTAAAAGGGAACAAACTAAAAACAAAAATGCTGTCATATCAACCTTAAATTTAGTTTACCCTTTAGTTCAAGTCACCTTCTTCCACCACCATACCAACCTCAGTATAATAGTACCAATCCAACTCACCTTTAATTTAAGAAAATTAATGCGACCACCTATATATTCATACATTATACAATGGTGATATAGGAAGTATGGATGCAATGATTTTGGAACAACCTCACAACCTCACTCTAATCTAATATGGCTTATACCACCATCAACAAAATAAATTTGACTAAATCATACAATACAAGTTTTTATTTATTTATTAATTTATGTTGCTATCTACAGGTTCATCTGCCATTATATACGATTTAAATTCAAGTTATTCCAGGTTAAATGAATTTTAACATATTACTTAACAAGGTATGATTTGAGACTTTTATTTTAAGGTCACATCAACCTTGGAAATAAAGATGTGGCATTAACCTTTTTGTCTTCTAAGAGTATGTACCCACATCAATCAATTCATACAATACATTTCCATTCCATATGAAAGTAATAAAGTTTGCCCATAAAAAACAAGAATACCACAACCTCCAAGTATGTGAAGCAAGTCCAACAATCTTTCTATCGCAAAGAATTTCGAAACCTACTAAAAAATTAATTTCTTACTAACCTATTATGATCTTAAGAATTACGGATGTCACGTGCAGTTTCACAAGGAAATAAAAAACAAAAGGAATTCACCACCACTAAAATGTTCATAACTATACCAAACACATGATGAGGAAACCAAGAAACACTATTCCAAGACCAACAATCCCCACAATCCTCGCACGAGTGCAGCGGGCTCTCGCATAACAAAATAAGGATTAAAAACACATAAAAAAGTGTACAAAGTGTGAAAAAGTTGGCACTGAGTAGGCTCTCTGTCTCTGTCTCTCTCTCTCTCTCTCTCTGTATATGCTCTTTATACACAGATTCAGTCTTTCACAGATCT
>CM035342.1:33175895-33248395 GCA_020226455.1 Prunus salicina | reverse complement strand
TTACAGGCAATGATGAATTGATGTTTGCTGAGTTTAAGAATTCCATGTTGAGGGAATTTGATATGACTGATTTGGGGAGAATGAGGTTTTTCCTTGGCATAGAAGTATTGCAGAGGTCGGATGGAATTTATATTTGCCAAAGAAAGTATGCTTTGGAGGTGTTAAAGAGGTTTAAGATGGAAAATAGCAACTCAGTTCATAATCCCATTGTTCCAGGTTGTAAACTTTTTAAAGATGAGAATGGGGTTGGTGTTGATGAGACTTTGTTTAAACAAATGGTGGGATGTCTCATGTACTTAACAGCTACGAGGCCTGATTTGATTTTTGCAGTAAGCTTGATCAGCAGGTACATGGCTAAACCAACTGAGTTGCACTTATTGGCAGCCAAGAGGATATTGAGGTACTTGAAAGGAACCACTGGACTTGGAGTTTTTTACAAGAAGGGAGGGAGTGAAGGTCTGGTTGGTTATACAGATAGCGACTATGCAGGAGATCTAGAAGACAGGAAAAGCACATCAGGCTATGTCTTCATGTTGGGATCTGCAGCTGTTGCCTGGTCTTCCAGAAAACAACCTATAGTCACACTTTCAACCACTGAAGCAGAGTTCGTGGCTGCAGCTGCTTGTGCTAGCCAAGCTGTTTGGATGAAGAGGATACTTGAGAAACTGAGTCTGGAGGAAAGTAAGTGTACTTCAATTTTTTGTGATAATAGTTCCACAATTAAACTATCAAAAAACCCTGTGTTACATGGTCGAAGCAAGCACATCGACGTGCGCTTTCATTTCCTTCGTGATCTCACACGAGAAGGAACAATTGAGTTGGTTTATTGTAGAACACAAGATCAATTGGCAGACGTGATGACAAAGCCCTGCACATTGGATGCGTTTCAGAGGTTTCGAAGTCAGCTGGGAGTTTGCCAAGTTCCTGAATTAAACTAGTTGCAGTTGGGAACTAGTTTAAGGGAGGGAATGAAGAGAAAGTTTAGGTTTCTGTTAGGGATTCAGATAAGGTTTTGTATTCAGTTTGAATAAATCCTAGTTTTCAGGTACTTGCTTAGTTGCACTTATCACGTTGTTGTAAAACGTGAGCTAGTTTTTCTCTTTCTGTTAAGTTTGTAAAAGGCTATTTATAAGCCTAGATTGTTCAATAAGAGATTGGTCATTCCCAAAACTGTTGCACTCTGTTATTTGTATTTTCGATTCTTAACATCCTTATCCTCCCTTCTCTTTCTCTCTCTCCCTCATCTTCCTTGATTTTTACAAGCTGATCCTATAGCTTGATGTAGTTTCTGCATCAGGAAGTTTCTGCGTCTACCATAGCTTGATGAAATAAACGCTTGGGTCCTTTTTTGTTTGACCAAAACCTGCAAATCAATGAAACCCACAACCAAGGAAGATCATTTGCTTCAGTTTTCAAAATAGAAGCTAATCATTTTTGTTGAATTTATGCACTCGTTTTTACCCAGAACCTGTCTCTGCAGCGGGCTTGGCATAGTTGCAGTACACTAGGGTCCTTTTTGTTTGACCAAAACCTACAAATCAATGAAACCCACAACCAAGGAAGATGAGGGAGAGAGGATGAGGAGGGAGAGAGAGGCAAATAGTGGGTCTGCGAGGGTTGGAGACTCTGGCAGAGGGAGGGAGAACGCAGATAGTACAGGTTTTTTTTTTTTTTTTTGGGATTTTAAGTTTTAAAATATTTAAAATATAATATATTTTATTTAAAGCCACATGGATGTGTATACTATTGGATGTGTGGACTCCACACATGTGCCACGTCAGCTACTTAACAGAAAATTTGACGGAAGCTAACAGCAGGGACCATTTTGATGTGTGAAGGGTAACCTTAGGGACCATTAGTGTCACAAAAAAACATTAGGGACGAAATGCGATAATTTTGCAAACCTAAGGGACCATTTGTGATAAAAAGCCATTTGTAGATTATTTTTATAACTTTTTTTATTCATAAAAGTTTAGGAAGGGAGAGGTTACCCGACACCTAGGTTCAAGACAAACCCCAAACCTTTTCTAATTTACAGAGGAATTTACATATTACCTACCAAACACGGAATTGTTGGCAACGGGACTCGAACACTGGTGAAGCAACATACAGTGCAGGGACCTTATCAACTAAACCAACCCGTGTTGGCTTATAATTTGTAACTTAAAGAGCTTGCTTTCTAACCTATACAAATGTTTGATGGAGACACATTGTAATTGACATAGCTGAAAAGAAAAGAAAAAAAACTTTGCTGCAACTTGTGTTGGCATCAAGTACTTGAACAACAATCAAAATCTAGAAAATACAAAACCACTATTTTGGCAAGTGTATTATTCTTTATAGTATAGCATAATCATAAGAATGTTGAATGTTTCATCAACTTTGATTTGATCTGAGTGGGATTCAAAATTGTATGTTGAGTTGTAAGAATGGTAGGTTACATGTCCTGTTTTTAGTTATGTTTGACTTTTTGAACAATTTCACTATATTTTGCCCAAAAAAATTGAGAAATAAAATCCGACTGTGGGTTGTTGATTGGGGCCAAATATCCTCATTCATTTTCCCTTCCTTACAATTGCATATGTATGTACCATCTTGATTCTTGATTCTTGATGATGCTTTCTTTTCCATTATGGTTTATGCAAGTACATTATATTCAACAATTTGTATAGGCAAAGCCAATTTTGGAGCATGCTCCAAGTATTCTTGCTTACTTTTTTTTTTATATCCTCCTCCCATTATTAACTTACATATGCAAATCCAAAAGTAAGTGTTGAAAATCATCCCAAGTGTTTGGCAAATTTGTAGGGTTTATTGCATTAAATTCCATTGATTTCAAATCCCCAAATCCAGCAGTTCATTGTAGACTGCAGAGAAAGCCTCAGTTCTCTAACCTAGTACAAATAAATAATAACGACCCAATAAATTCAAGAAAAAGCAGTGCTTTCAAAAAAATCACAGAGAGAGAGAGAGAGAGAGAGAGAGAGAGAGCTGATAGATAGGCAGACGCGGAAGGGGAAGTATTATTTGGCAGCAAAAAGAGATTAGAAAGTTTGGTCTGTCTAACAAAATCTGACCTCTTTTATGTGGGTTAGAACGTTTGGTTGGTCCTCATTGGGTTTTACGTTTGCAGCCGGTAATCTTCTCACAGACAATACAAAATCTACCGGTCAATCCCAAACAAACAAACGCCTCCCATCCCAACTATAAGCCCCAGTGCAGCCATTGCATTGGTTCTTGGGTGCTGCAACTTGTCACCACCAACATCTGAATGGCACGTGTCCTTCCCTCTAAAACCCAGGGGTGCTTATAACATGTGGGAGATACTGAAAAATATTGAAAGAGCTTTCTACTACATGAAGTTTCTTCTTCTGCCTTTTTCAAGTTTCAACCGTATTTTTAATCTTTTTTCGAGTCAGTAAGATTTCCATGACCCCATTTGATCATTGTGCGCTCATGGAGCAATGGCATTTGTGCGAAAAGGCTCAAACTCAGGCACCAAACAGCTTTAAGGTAAGCCATCAACAACTTTCATTCAGCTTCTTTTATTTTGTTCTTCGTAAAATGAAATGGTTTCGGAATCTACAACGAAAAATAGTACAGAAAAATGGTCTGTTGCTTTCATTTGTGAAGAAACTCGGTTGTTCCAGTTTGTGAAATGTTCAAGTATTTTTTGCAGAAGAGTTGTTTATGCATGGGGTAGCTTTTGCTTGTTTGGCTTCCTACACATAGTTTATTATGGATTTTTGGATGTCCTTGTTCTCAAATTTTGTAGTAAATGCGCACTCTGTTTCCTCTGTTTCTGTGCTTTCATGTTTATATGTTGGTTTTTTCTTTTTTGGAAACGAGCAAGCAAACTGTCACGACACATTCCCTCGTTGTTCTTGTTTGTTGGTAGTTTTAGATTTGAGGCTTCTTATCTTATTTTCCTTAATTTGCAAGGCATCTTAGAGGTAGGGGGTTTGGTTTGCCTCTGTCTTTAATAATATTACCAGGTAAAAATAAAATCCAAATGAAGAAATTCTTGAAAGAAAATCATATGATGATCATATTTCAAAGAAGCGATATTTAAAGGAAAATTATATTTCACCTCATTATATAATTAATCATATTTCAAAGTTTAAAAAGAGCAATATATAAGTAGCATGACAGAGTGAGTTCAATTCATTCAACCCCATTGGAGGACGCATTTGAAATGTAAGTACCAAGCCCTGACCCACAATAAGCCAACTTCCCAAAGCTGGTTTGAACCCCACCCCACCCCACCTCACATTGCCCTCCAATTTTTATTGTTTCGTCTTTCACATGATGCCATTTGACTTTTAATACATTGGATTGAACCCAACAAAACCAAAAGGAAAAAGAAAAAAAAACAAAAATACACCAACTTTTGTATATACTAATAATGATATAGTACTGTAGTTTGCTGACAGGAAAACCCTAATATTTATTAATAGTTCATTTTAATAATGATAGAAACTTTATTTACAAATTTATAAAAAAACCCAAAATGGGTGTTGAAATTATAAAAAAACCCAAGTACTATTTAAACTTAGAAACACACCCAAAAAGTGTATTAAAATAGTATTTTTTGGGTGTACTTTTTGGGGGTTTTGAATGTGTGTAATAGTACTTTTTGGGTGTGTTTCTAAGTTTAAATAGTACTTGAGTTTTTTTATAATTTCAACACTCATTTTGGGTTTTTTTATAAAAGCCCAAACTTTATTAGCCTTGAGCTAAAATTACAGCCGCTTGTGACTTGTGTCATGAAACCGCGTTTTTATTTTGTGATCAATTAAGAAAGAGAGTAAAATAAAACAATTTATTTATATTGCTTTCCCACGTACTGGCTATTCATAGGAACTGAAAAGCTCTAATTAAGATTGGTAGGTCATACTTGATCCCCCCAAAAAAAAAAAGTATTAGTAGGTCATATGCTTTTATCTGTGTTTCACGGACATAGACGTCAATTGAGAAATGAAACCCCTTTATAGGTCTCGTTACGCATTGTATTTCAATAAATCGAATTGTTATTTTTTATTTTTTTATATATAATAGAAATCCCTAAATATAATATAGGATTTATATATTATATCAGTGTCATGGAAAGAAAGACAAATTAAGAGAATATAAGCTTAAATAGTAATAATATATAGGGAGAAGAAGAAAAGAAAAAAACAAGCAGGTAGAGGGTCAACGAAGTTGCACTACGACCTACTGAATGGTCAACCATCTACCAATCGCCTGGTGGAGTGAGATGACTGGTTGTTTGAGTGGATGGTCAGATATGAGCCTTTGGATTTTGGTCAAACCATAGCATTACAACAAACAAATAGCTTCTCATAGTTTGACCAACAAAAAAAAAAAAAAAGCTTCTCATAGCTCTACAAGTTACAACAACAATACTTTAAGGAGCCAAGCATGCCACTAATTATTGTCCTCTATTTTGTTTAAATCTTAATAGGTTTTATTTTAATAAATAAATTAATTAATAATTGGTATATGAATTATTTTCTATATTTGTAAGGTGCAAATAATTTTCGTTTTTTTTTTTCCCTTCCCATTAGCCGTCAAAATCCACAAAGTAGGTGGGAGGGAGCCTTGCATTCCCCACCAAGCACCAACTATTGGGTGAGTGTTGAATAATTTTGTGGTCCAAGAAAAGAAAAGATAACGGCCAACAATTTATTTTGGGCTAAAATAATATTCTGGGCAAATGTGTATGGCCCAACTAGATTGGTGTTCCAGACCGGCCCAGTCTGTCTACCTTGTTTTATTTATCCGGGTTGGCGTTTTGTTTTTTTGGGTCAATATCTGATTGATTCAAATCCTACTTCTTTCTTCAAAATTGACAAAGTTAGAGCATGTTTTAAGAGTATAATAGCTGGTTTTGTGAGGCATCCTATAACATGAATCAATTCAATTGTGCTGAGAATGCAAATAATAATATACTGCTTCTTTGATTTTCATCGTCCGAATATGCATGGTTATGCAGGAGGCTCTTGATGGAGCACTGGCGATCGTCACGTCAGCAGACATATATTGTGTTTGGAGATTGAAGAATTACCAAACTGATCATATGTACCAGACTGAAAGTTAATTATACTGCAGATTAATTCTTTTTCTGTCGTGCTGATCATAGTAAGTTTTCTTCATTTCATCCTTAATTAATAGATATGACTGCTTCAAACTATGCATATACCGTATACGTACGTACGTTAAATGAATGGCTTCTAGCTTTACTGATATATACATATATCATATGCGTGTTTCTTGATTGAATGCATATTTACTGAGAAAAAAAAAACTCTTACTCTTCGTCATCATATGTTCTTACTGTAGTTGAGTCTAAGAACAATTTGCATGGAGAATGGTAGATACATAAAGCAACCCAAGAATTAATGCTGTTCTACAAACATATATCTTCAAACATTACGAATATTTTACAAAGCATTAACAGTTAAACCTCTCTCTCTCTCTCTCTCTCTCTCTCTCTCTCTCTCTCTCTCTCTCTCTCTCTCTCTCTCTCTCTCTCTCTCTCTCTCTCTCTCTCTCTCTCTCTCTCTCTCTCTCTCTCTCTCTCTCTCTCTCCATACATATATATATATAAGTCATTGAGGTCAAACGTTCCCTCACTCACTGCTTATAATGGCTCAAATTTAAGCTAACATGTCATTATACACTAAGGTCATGTTTAGTGCATAGGATTATATTGGATTGAATAATTCCAATTATATATACTCAACTTTAAGGTATGAAGGTCAACTTTCACATTTTGTTCAAAGTACAACAGATTAGTCATGAAAGGAACTTATCCATTTCTAAGCCCCCAAAATGGTAGGATGTCAACACCTTATAACTTATCCCTCGTAATCCTCACAAAATGAAAAATCCTTAAATTTCTTACTCTTTGATAATCTTGTAAATAATCCAATTATATCTAATCCTAGGCACCAAACGTAGAATGATTGTTTTTGGAATGATATAGAAGTCGGTGTGTTTTAGGTGTCGAGACATATATGACCAATTTTGAGCTAGTAATCGTCAGGTTAACTTGAACCAAACTTGAAAATTATCTGGTATATGTTACCAAGTCCAGAGTGTTGATCTTGATTATGCTTCTCACTCTTCCAAAGCTCCACCCAAATGCCATTTTCCTTTCCCTCTTCAGTTCTATCGATTAATTTCACAATGTCCAGGTATTGTATATCTCATGCATGGGGGAGCGCTCTCAAAGTATATGCCAACGCTAGTTCCGAAAATACGCTGACCTTCAGATTAACCTACATACCTAGGTTCAACTACACTTCTTTGAATGTACACTGTGCTAATATAGCCTCTATAGTTATACTACTAGCTAATAGAGTCTAAGTTCATTTGTAATTTTATTCAAGCAAACCTACCGATGACATATGGTAATCGCAAACTAATTAAGGCATCTATGTATACCCTAACATTGATTTACACAAATACATGCATCAGTTTTCTTTGAGTGTACAAGAATAAATGTATACATATGTATGACCTTATTTTCCAAACCCAAGATTAGAGATTAGCACCAATCTACATCTGATATATATATATATATATATATGTATTAAACTACATGTCAAAGCATGTTATGTAAATATATGCACATTACAAATAAAAAAATAGATCACAAAATGCATATACTGATCAGATTAGACGAATTAATAAGAAGCTACGACGGATAAATATTTGACAAGATATTTTAGCTTCAAGCCCTTAATGGAATTAATCTCATCTAAAGTTCTGATGAGGTAGGTTTGAGTACCTATATATGTTCAGATAAAACGATCATTCACCTTCCATCAATAGAAAGAAAACAAGAATACATATGTGTATATATATGCTCATGAAAGTTTGCCAAAATGTTCCATGCATCCGACATTCAAATATGAATTTGTTAATCTTTTCTTCTCTTTCGTTTGTTCATCTCGACATTAGTTTAGATATGTAGGTAAGCTTTGAAAGATCAACTGTGGCCTTTAAGCTGCATCAGTGCCTATACATACCCCAGTTTTTCTTGCTGTGACATCAATAGTTCTGTTTCTAAGATTGATATAATTAATGTAAGAGGTCTTGAGTTCGAAACCTCCACATTCATATATTCCTCATTAATTTCTTTGTTGGTTTGCGACTCTTCTCTCTCTTGATAGCTCATATCTTAAACTTTTGGTGCTGATGATTTTCTAACACCGTCGAGTTTTATATCTGAGCCTGAGGAAGTGAATAAAACTATTTTGTGTTTTGGCTAAGCATATCTGATGATTCAGTTGTGATTGTGATAGTTTATAATTTGAATGATCTTCATGCATGCAACATCTCTGTGTTGAAACTTGTTTGGCTTCAAGCTAGCATGTGTAATCCATTTTGTATACATATGTATACATCTCGATGAGCACTTAATCTGTTGAGAAGATCAAGTTTGGTAGACGTAGCTAGTCTTTTATATTTTTGAATTGCAAACATTATGACCCTAACAAGATTTCAGCATGAAAACAAGATTCACTTGGGATATATATAAACTAGTAATCTTAGTTATAGCCGTTTTTAATCCATCTACACTGAGAATATGATGAGTATAGTATACTTCATATATATATGGTCGGGTCATTAGAGTTTACAAACAAAATTATAGAAATGTGAGTGAATTACAAAACATGAAAACAAATTAATTCACACAAAAGTAGTACTTATATATATATTTATATTATTAATCAACATCGATCTAATGCTTGTTTACAATACATATAGAACAATACAAACACGAACATACATTGATGAAGGCCACAAATAAAGCCAAAATCATCATCAAGAGAGGATGAAGTACATACTAGTCGAATAAATAGACAACACACAAAATCATACAAATATCATATCATATATATGATATTGATCCAACCCTAGAACTAATTTCCATAAATAAACTAATTAAGCAACTGTTGTGTTTGTTTCAATCTGCGCAGTGCATGCGATGGATCGAACAGGGGCGGACTAGCTGGCTACTACTCCGTTTGATCATTGAGTACCCTGTGGTGATCGTTTTGGATAAAAGCAGAAGACATGAGCACAGCAGATTCCCAGCCAAAAGTGGATGGCGCAGTTGCACCAGCACCACTAGAAATCAAAGGAACATGATGATCCGAACCATCAACAGCAGCTGCATTATGTGCATTATTCCCGTTCTGAAGTAGTGCTTGTTGTTGCAAATGGTGTTGGCCAGCAAATGGATCCTCGTTGATTAATGAATTCAGGAACGAAGAGAAGACATCGTCGGCGCAACAATTCATATCATCGTCCTCTTCATTCCCCCCAAGTAGTGCTCCTCCATGATTGCTGCCGTTGCTTCTCAAGCTCAAAGTTCCCATTGCCGCCGCAGAAGCGTGATCAGATGTCGTCATGTTTGCATAGCCATGGACCATGGTGCCCAGCTCCTGATCATCAACAAGGTACCCATTTTCCTTGTTGGCAATATTTGTGACGATATTCCCATTATTGCCATTAGTATTGGGAGCTGCCCCCTGATGATGAGCCAGAGGCTCAGAAGGCTCAGAAGTAGGAGGAGGACTAGGGTTAGTGTTTGAGCTGAAGCGATTGGTTTTGGAAGAAGAAACTGTTGCTGCTTTGTTAATGTTGTTGTCCATGTCAGCAGCAGCAACAGTAGCCGACGAATGAATATCTGGATTTAGAGGCTTGTGGGTTCTGGGATCTATGCCTTGGCTGATCAGCTTCTTGCTCAGGTGCGTGTTCCAGTAGTTCTTTATCTCATTGTCCGTACGCCCTGGGATCCTCCCAGCTATCAAAGACCACCTATACATACATATAATTCATTAATTCAAACACTCGATCTTAACAGTGAAACCCTAACCCTAGAAATTAATAAGTAATTATACATATGTGTGTAGAATGGATGATGATGATGATGATGGGCATATATATATATTTATATATATATGTATACCGGTTGCCCAGGAGGCGATGGAGGCGAAGGATGAGATCTTCTTCGTCGGGGGCGATCTGGCCGCGCTTGACAGAAGGGCGGAGGTAGTTCATCCAGCGGAGGCGGCAACTCTTGCCGCAGCGGAGCAGCCCAGCCCTCTTGGGTAGGGTCCGCCATCGGCCCTCACCTTCTTTATTGATGTAATTGGACAAGAGCTCGTCCTCTTCGGGCGTCCACGGCCCTCTCTTCAAACCCACCTTGATACAACACGGCGTCTTGCTCCCACCACTGGTCCCCGCCACCTTGCTCGACGACGACGATGTTATTTTCGTTGGTATTGAAGTTGCTGTGGCTGCAGCTGCTGCTGCTGCCGCCGCTTTTGACGACGATGACGATGACGATGACGATGGGTTTCTCATTATTGAAGCAAAGCTGCCTCGACTTCTTCTGAGTGAGTAGGGTAAGGCTATAGCACTCAAATGCCGTCGGCAAGTGATAACTTGGAAATCTCTGGGGATGGAAGAAGATGGTAATTGGGTAGCTAGCAATAGTTGTTCTGATCTTGTTTCTCTGCCCTTCTTCTTGTGTAGATTTAATTTTTGTATTTTTTTTTATAAAAAAAAAGTTTGTTGGTGTTGAGAGAGGAGGATGGGTGTGGGATGCGAGTCCAGACAGATTTCAGGGGCATGGTGTAATATGCTGATCACGAACTGATAGCTCCTCACGCGCCTTTCAACTGCCTGTACATCACGACCAATAGTTCACTCTTCTCTGCTTTATTTTAGTGCCCTAATAATTTTACTTTCATACCAGTGGAATTCTGCTTTAGTGAGCAAGTGTATGCATATACATGGGTTTAATATGAACTCTACAAATCCTATTTTCTTCTTTATTTTTGTGTTGATTTTTTTTTTTTGACATTATCAATAAGGTTGTTTTTACTCTATTTTTGAAGGTAAATAAGTTTGCCATAAAATGAATCCAGCGTATTTCATAAACTTTTTTATGAGTAGATTTTTTTTTTCTTTTAAAAGATTTATTTTATAATAAAGGGAATTTATAGCTAAAATGGTTAAGAACATTTATTTATACATTCAAGATCCTAAAAATAAATTAAACTCTCCTCTCACAATATTTCTTGTATATAAAGAAGAATCTTAGAATTCTATTTTTTAAGTTCAATTTTCCGAAAAAGAGTGGTGGATATGGTAAAAGTTACTATAAAAAGAATGATACATTTGAGTTGAGTGTTTATAGAAGAGAGTTTGAGTCCACCTTCCTTGAATGCGTGTGGAGGTCTTTGGTCATAAAGTGAAGCTGCAAGAGACAGCGAGGATGACTGAAGATTGGGCCCACAGAGCACTCGGCCACTATTTCTCTTTTTTTTGGCGGTCAGTCACTTCTTCTCTCAATTTTTTAAAGGGAGTTTCACTAATACACCCAAAATATGGGCTGAAATTATAAAAAAATTCAACATGAAAAACACTTTAAAAACACACCAAAAACCTATTTATTAAACACACTCAAAACTCATTTATAAATACACCCAAAAAATATACAATTATTGATTTTTGAGTTGATTTTAGATGTGTTTCTATGTTTTAAATAGTATTTGGATTTTTTTTATAAATTCATATCTAAAATTGGGTTTATTTATAAATTTGTATTTTTGAAATGTTTTTATCGGACATAAAATCAATAACAAATTAGAATGTGCCACTCTCCAGCCTCCGCTTTAAAGCGAATTGGATTTTTGCTGTTTTAACGATAAACTCATGCACCACGTGCACAGGAGATGCGAACCTCCAGTCATGGAGACAATTGAGTACAGTCAATGCAAAACAAAACTTTTGATATATGATGAGTCTCTCTCTCTCTCTCTCTCTCTCTCTCTCTCTCTCTCTCTCTCTCTATCTATCTACCTTCTTCATTCACGAAATGAAACTTGAAGCAGAAAGATAGACTGGTCCTAAAAATCAAATCAATTATATATATATATATATATATACTCATTTACAAATTCATGTTGCCATTGTAGTCTCTAATCTCATATGCTTGTATTTTTGCTCTGAGTTGAAGCGTCTCGCACTCTCTGCCAAGCCTTTAGATAACAGCACCTTCAATATATCAACTACCTCTTGTAAAGCAGCATCAATCTAACATCATAAAGCCCAAAGCATCATTCAAAACTTCAAAACACCAAATGAATATCCAATTCCATCAAATGCAGGACTCAGTATACAAAACAACCATGTACTTACTCGTCCTTGAGCCGTTGCATTAAATTTCTGGAGCAAGAATGCTTTGGGATCCATTTGACCAGGAGGTCTCCCGATACCTAACAAGGAATTCATCATATTTCTAGCACTGCAAAAGATATCATAACAACAACAAAAATACAAAAATGTGAACATTCAAACTAACCGATTCTTAGCCGAGGAAATTCTCTGTTCCCACGAAAGTGATACATTACACTCTTCACCCTGAATAATTAATAGCTTCAAAATATAGGTAATGATATTCCCCATATGCTCCTTAAGTTTGAAACAAGGGGTGGGGGGAAGCAAAATTGAAAGGCCTTTCAAGAGAGGACAAAATTAAACACTATTCAGTACTACTCGCTACTCAGAGGTTTGGCAAGAAGAACTCAAGCAACACCACAATAGCCATGGTCCTTACTCTTAAGAGACGAAATAGTGATGGTCTTACTAGGTCACAAGAGCCATTCTAATGTATATATCCTATATAATTACCTCCTCGTGACAAAGCATGCCACTAATCAGCTACTTAATTAACTATTGTAAAAACCTGGGTTTAAGTAGATTCTAACAGTTTGACAAAACATTTCCAACATTACTTAATCATTTTGAACTTTAGAAGTAAATCTGCTTAAATATCACACTAGAATATTCTGATCATACCCATTGTGGCATCCATGACCTCCATTTGGGTGAAGACGAAGTACCCCACATGGTAAGTTCATGTCATCGTGGAACTACAAACAAGAATAAATAAACAAATACAATAAAGATACATATATATTTTTTTTAAAACACAGATGCTATCAAGTAATAAAAACTTTAAAATGGGAGAATGGAAGTACCACTAGCACACGATTGAGAGGTAGCTTATAATAAGCAGCAAGTGGTCCTGTCTGCAGATCAATTGAATAAAGAGAACACGCTGTTATATTCTTTCTCTAACATAATCAGTAGTATCAATAGCTCTAACATACAAAACTGAATCAGTTAAACATCAGAAAGAAATATAAATTTATAAGTGTGCTAGAAGGAATGGAATGGAATAGAGAGTACGAATATCACATCTGTTTTCATAGAAGATTAACTCCCATTCCCAGTTATACAGAAGTAATAAACATAAAGAGAAAATACTAGATTAAGGAATAACCTTTTTTGAAAACAAAATTCCATCAGATGTTAACAGGAAATATATCGGTCACTTACAGATTCACCACTCAAATTCATGTAAGTTTGAGGCTTTGCAAGAAAAACGGGAACTTCACCCACGAAACCTGGCATACAAAAGTTCCATGAACTTCACAAACAAAAATAACAACCAAAGAAAAGTATGCAAATATTTACATGCCTTGCCCAAAGATAGCTTTGCAATGCACCGTGCTCATTTCAATTCCTTGCGAATTAGCAAAAGCATCAATCATCTCAAACCCCACCTGCTTCAAACCAAAAGAAAAGGAGAGAATTTGAAACTTGTTCATAAAACAAAAAAAGAACAAAACATGAAAGTTCAAAGTATGGTATAGTACATTGTGCCTAGTTCCTTTGTACTTAACGCCTGGATTGCCCAAACCCACAAATAGCCACGGCTTTGGAGCAGCAGTGCAAAAGTAACGCCTACCCAACCTATTAAGCATCTTCCTCGGTGCCTCGGACTAGGCCTCACAGTACCATAATTCACCGAAAAATGAAGTCCAAAGTCTGCAGCTTACCTGCCATTCACAACTTTTTACAAACAACTAGAGTGCATTCAAAATGTATATAGTGTGTGCGGTCTTAAACTGTCTCCAACGGAGAAATGTGCAATACAATATGCAATGCATTGAAATGGTATGTAAAAAAATTGAATGAGGACCCAAAAGAAGCAAAGCCAAACCCAAGAGCCCTATCACAGAATCCAAAGGAAATAATCGATTTTTTCTCAAAAGAAAATGTTGTTTACTGGAATTCCATACTTTCCAAATTTGAGCTTGTTACCTCAAATAACCAGTAAGTGAGCGAGAGAGAAGGCGCCAGCTATGGCTTTGGAAACTTTGGGTGCTCCAACGAGCAACCACGATGGCGCTGGTTATTTTTGAGAGGCTACAAAAGACACGGTTGCTGAAGGCCTAAACGCAGTCGTCTTGTTCTCCCTGGCCACTAGCCTACGGCACTTGCATGTACTTCAGACGGCGAGCTCCGGCAGTTTCATTGCAGCTGCTCCTTCCTCTGGTGTTGGCCGTAAGAAAGAATATCGGGACGATCTGACCATGAAAGGAATGAAGTGGGAAATGAGTATCGGCCCGACTACCTTGCGGGTCAAAATGACCCATGCCCCAAACCTCGAGGACTTAGGGTCCGGGCCATTTTATAGGTCTATAGGAAATTTTTCTACACTGACTCGGCCATAAATAGATGCGGGCAAAAACCCGGTCAAACCAAACCAATCTAACTAATTTAATTTGTTTTAACACTAAAAAAGTGTAATTTTGGACCGAATTGAATCAAATCGGGTCATAGTTAGTTTAGTTTGATTTGGTTTGGCCTATATGAAAATCATCTTAAGCAAGCCGAATTGTCTATGTTAATTCTATTATTTCGTGGCATTTGACATCTTTTTATTCATTATCACACTATTATGTTTCATCTATCACATAGATAGATATCAAGAGCTTTAATATAATTAGATTGTTACTTTGTTGTTTATATGGAATTTTGAATGTTATAGATTTAGACATTAGACTAGTGAGTTCAAAGTTGCATTTTTATGTGCTTAACATTGTTAAGATTATTTAGGTCGATGATTTTGACTTCATAAGATTATAAGAGATGAAAATTATTTGATGTGTTTGTTTAAACTTTCAAGTATATATAAAATGATTGTGTTTTGTTCCACATGATTATTAGATTTGAAATTTGTGTAAATGAATGTTATGGAAAATGAAAATGGTCTTGACTTGTAGATTAGTGACTTCAAATTTGAATCCCCATGACATATTGACAGTGTGTGTGAGAAACCCTTATCACTTTAATAACTTTAGGGGAAAAAAAAAAGAATACCTAAACTATAAAACTTCTCAAACCAATTTGTCCAACCATGATTGGGTTGGTTTGGTTTTCTATTGATTTGAGCTAAAAACTGAACTGAACTAAACCACACCACTTAATCATTAATTAGTTTGATTGTGGTTTGAGAGTGGAATCAATCCAAACTCAACCACAACCACCCATAATTAAAAATCTATTTTCAATTTATGATACATTTAATCATGTTTAAATCTTTAATAGTGCATTTGGATGAGGAAATTTACAAGTATAAAGGAATTCATAAATGATGGAATCTAAAATAATGGAAATTAATGTTCTAGAATTTGTAAAGTTTCTTGTTTGGATAGCAAATTTAAATACCTAATTTAACCTTTATTTGTAAAGTTATCTTTTTTTTAAAACTCAATATCTATTGTAATTTTAGAAATGAATACTTTTTAGATAGAATTTAAAGTTGGGATTTATAACCACCAAATTCCATGTTTTTTCCCAAGAGGAATTTCTAAATTTTTATGTTTTTTTAAAATCCAAATATGGAAATTAGTTCATGTTAATTTAGAAATCCTAACTTTTGTCAAAATTTCAAGTTTATTTTCCTCATCCAAACCTATAGTGAAGGAAAGATCAAAATGACATACAAATAAAAAGGGAAAATTTAGAAAATGGCATGTCTTCCAAAGTAACCAAATAAATAGAAAATTCGATAAAAGGCAAATGTCTACAATAATAATAATAATTTAAAAGGAAAGAAAGAATTAAAAATTAAAATGAGGAGCTTTGTGCTTTGTGGAAAGGTTGGCTTTGGTTTACAAATTAAATTTAATAATTGGCACGGGTATTTGGAACAGAAATTAGAAATAGAATAGAATTGCATCGTCACGAAAGATAAAATTCCCTCCAAAAATATATTTGGATAGAAAATAATTTAAATAAATCATGATTGATGAGTGACCCACAAATAAGACATACAGCTAATGATCCATTGGATAATCAAAGTCTTTGCGCTCGCTTTTCCCTAATTAGGAGCCCCACTCCTCTACACCCACTCCTACTTTTAGCGCACCGCATCCTTTCTCCCAAAAAACCCCAAAAATCAAAACTATAGTGAAGTGAGAGGAGAGAGAGAGAGCGCCAGCCACCTTTGCAGGCTCTCTCACAAACACTCATCCGCAGCCAAAAGCCTCAAAAAGCCCTAAAACCGTAACTAAGTGGTGAGGTTGTTTGTTGCAGCAATGGCCGACTCGACTCAGCTACAGCATGCCCAACTGGCGACGATTCTCGGCCCCGACCCGGCCCCTTTCCAAACCCTAATCTCCCACCTCATGTCCTCCTCCAACGAGCAGCGATCCCAAGCCGAGCTCCTCTTCAACCTCTGCAAGCAGACCGATCCCGACTCGCTCTCCCTCAAACTCGCCCACCTTCTCCAGTTCTCTCCCGCCCCGGAGGCCCGAGCCATGTCCGCCATTCTCCTCCGCAAGCAGCTCACTCGCGACGACTCGTACCTCTGGCCCCGCCTCTCCCCCGCCACCCAATCCAATCTCAAAACCATTCTCTTGACCTGTATTCAGCGCGAGGACACCAAATCCATATCCAAGAAGCTCTGCGACACCATTTCCGAGCTCGCCTCCGGGATTTTGCCTGATAACGCCTGGCCCGAGCTCTTGCCTTTCATGTTCCAATGCGTCTCCTCCGATTCGCCCAAGCTTCAAGAATCGGCGTTTTTGATATTCGCGCAGCTCTCGCAGTACATCGGCGACACCTTGGTGCCGCATATAAAGGAATTGCACGCCGTGTTCTTGCATAGTTTGGGAAACTCGTCAAGCGCCGAAGTGAAGATCGCGGCCTTGAACGCCGTCATCAATTTCATCCAGTGTTTGACGAGCTCTGCCGATAGGGATAGGTTTCAGGACCTGTTGCCGGCGATGATGAGGACGCTGATGGAGGCTTTGAACAACGGGAACGAGGCCACAGCGCAGGAGGCTCTCGAGTTGTTGATCGAATTGGCCGGGACCGAGCCCAGGTTCCTTAGGCGGCAGATTGTGGAGGTGGTCGGGTCTATGCTGCAGATTGCCGAGGCCGAGTCGTTGGAAGAAGGGACCAGGCACTTGGCCATTGAGTTCGTCATCACGCTCGCCGAGGCCAGAGAGCGCGCGCCTGGGATGATGAGGAAGTTGCCGCAGTTTATAAGCCGATTGTTCGCTATTTTGATGAGTATGCTTTTGGATATCCAGGACGATCCCGCATGGAATACAGCAGAGACTGAAGATGAGGAAGCAGGTGAGACCAGTAATTACAGTGTGGGGCAGGAGTGTTTGGATCGGCTTGCTATATCCCTGGGTGGGAATACCATTGTTCCAGTCGCTTCCGAGCAGTTGCCGGCATATTTGGCTGCCCCCGAGTGGCAGAAGCACCATGCTGCGTTGATTGCACTAGCTCAGATTGCCGAAGGTTGCGCTAAGGTATCGATTGTTATCATAATTGTTATTATATTATTATACTAGGGATAGTTGTTGCTCCAACCACTTAGATGCTCCACAATTAATCACATATGGAATGCTTTGCATGGTTTTTCTGTTGGAGTGTAGAATTTGAGATCTGGTAATAAGAGGCCCGAGGTTTTTGACTTGTGTTGAAGACACTGTTGTGTGAACATGAGTAGCTGACAAGATAGAGATGTAATGAGAGAGTCATCTAGAATCAAATTTCTCGTGTTTATCCGGTTTGATTATCACATCCACACTTACCAAGTATGAATGAAAAGTTTTCATGGCAGATATAAGACAAGTTTTGTGTAAAATGTTTGCACATATACGCTCGCATATCCCTACTCTTGATGCAGTTTTCAAGGGGTCAGTCTCAGTTCTATATCATCAATACTACCAAAGGAAAAAAAAGTTCTATATCATCAACTATAAGAAAAGTTCATCCCCAGAGTACTTTTGTGCAGATTCTCTTTCTTCTAGCTAAAATGAATTGCCGTTTACATTATTGTTAATGGTATTCTGTTCCTTTTTATTTTTGTTGCAGGTAATGATTAAAAATTTAGAGCAAGTGGTGGCAATGGTCTTGAACTCATTTCAAGATCCACATCCTCGTGTAAGATGGGCAGCTATTAATGCAATTGGGCAGTTGTCTACGGATTTGGGCCCAGATCTGCAAGTTCAATATCATCAGCAGGTGCTTCCAGCATTGGCTGCAGCTATGGATGATTTTCAGAACCCTCGTGTTCAGGTTAGTTCCCGGATACAGCATTTGGTCCTATTTCTGAATAATTGATTGGTATTCAGTTTCAATGTTTGACTGGTGAAGGATTTTTTTTTCTTTCCAAGCTAGCTTCATCTTTAACCTACAAATAAGGTGCACTATAACTATAAATACTTGAAAAGTGGGGAAAAAAAAAAACTAAGGTGCATTTATTCCCAGGTGACCAGGAAACGAATATTGACAGGCAGTTTCTCATCTTAACGATGCTTTACAAGTTGGGCACTGTAGAGCATTTTGATTTGTATAAGGTTGCTTAAATCAATATTTCAAGCAGTTAGGTCATCTTACGTTACTTGAGGAGAGCCCTAATTTATTTAGTTCATTGCTGTTTGTCCTGTTTATTTTATTTATTGGGGCAGGAGAATGAGTCTTTTACCTGCTGGGAAGTCATACATGCATGAATGCATATTTCTGGTTGATTATAGTCTCATTTATTTGGAAGTATGGCCCTTTTGAAAGTTATTACAAAGTACGTTAGAAAACAAATTGCGATGAGCTTTAGTTTGGTGAGATACCGTTGGTTTCCACACTTGCAAACTAGCCTCTGTTTGAGTTGCTTTATATCCTCAATTTGTAAACGAGGGTGATGGCTCTGGAGGATATTGAATATGCGCATGCCCTTTATTCAGCTCGTTGTCAGGGTCATTATTGCACATGCAAGATTATCTATTCATTGATTTCTTTTTGTAATTTGATATTTGCAGGCACATGCTGCTTCAGCAGTGCTCAACTTCAGCGAGAATTGTACTCCGGATATTTTAACACCTTATTTGGATGGAGTAGTGAGCAAATTGCTAGTACTTCTGCAGGTAAGTGCTTCTTACAAGTATATATATGCGTGTGTATATTTATATATGTTGCCACATTCGTGGTACTAATATTTATTTTACTCGTGTCTAAATTTTTATGTCTTGTTCAGAATGGGAAACAAATGGTGCAAGAGGGAGCCTTGACTGCTTTGGCATCAGTTGCTGATTCATCTCAGGTATTGTTCTATATAATATACTATTCTAGTTGATTTTTTTTTAATTATTATTATTTTTTTTGTGTGGATGATTCAATCTGATGGTAATTGGATGTGTAGGAGCATTTCCAAAAATACTATGATGCAGTTATGCCTTACCTAAAAGCTATCTTGATGAATGCAACTGATAAATCTAATCGTATGCTTCGCGCCAAATCCATGGAGTGCATTAGTTTGGTTGGTATGGCTGTTGGAAAGGATAAATTCAGGGATGATGCTAAGCAGGTAAGACATTATATATTTGGAACCACCTTTCCCTGTATTGGAGCATCCTCCTTTTAGAATTTGTATTCATGTATCTTGCATATATTGCTATTGGATGGACGCAAGAGCATGGACTACTTCAAATTTTTATTTATTTAGCTGCTTATCCATATCAAATTTATAATTTGCTATTTTGATTCATTTCCTAACTTTCCCCCCAAATTTAAATTTGATTTCGTCAGAAGTTAACTTTTCCTTTCTCTTGTGCACTCTACAATATTCAAGTTATATGATTAAGCTCTTTTCTATTTCTTGAAAGAGAAATAAAAAAAATTGATTATTTTAACCTGTTAAAATGCTGCTGTAATTTTACTAATCTAAGAAATATGTTAGAGCAATGCTGCCAATTTCTTGTTGGTGTGTTTGAAGTCAGCTAATTTATATACTGATATACTGAGGCTTATAAGTACAGACTGATCCTTACTTTTTTCTCTGAAGGTCATGGAAGTGCTGATGGCTTTGCAAGGATCTCAAATGGAGACAGATGATCCAACTACAAGTTACATGCTACAAGTATGCTCTTATCCCATAAATTGCACACAAATTTCTCTAATACCAACTTATTATTTGCAATAAAAATTCATCTACAATGCTGTAGGCATGGGCTAGACTTTGCAAGTGTTTAGGACAAGATTTCCTCCCCTACATGAGTGTTGTAATGCCTCCTTTGCTTCAGTCTGCTCAACTTAAGCCAGATGTAACCATTACATCTGCAGATGACAATAGTGATATTGATGACTCTGATGATGAAAGGTACAATATTGTTTTTAAAATAACCTTTTGCCCTTTATGTAAGAAAAGTATGAACACGCATGCATAGTGTGCTTGAATGTGCCATCACTACCTATTTCTTGGTATCCTTCCTAAGGGTTACTGAAAGCTGGATCTAGTGTAGACTCCTATGATCTTTCACCACATTTGCACCATTATCTGCATGCCCCAAAAACTAGTGTGCATGGGTAACCATAATGGCTTTCACATCCATATCAACATTTTTATATGCTTAAACTCTTGATGGTTATCTGTGTAAATTCCCAATTTCGTAGTTGAAAGTGTGTGAGGTGTAGTTTTGGTAAGGGAGTGCGTAAGATATTATGATCTAGCAGTAGTGTTGTTATTGCTGCAGAGTGGTACTTGCTGTCTTGCTAAAAGTTTCCTTTTCTATTACAGTATGGAAACAATTACTCTTGGGGATAAACGGATTGGAATCAAGACTAGTGTCCTGGAGGAAAAAGCTACAGCTTGCAATATGCTGTGTTGTTATGCTGATGAGTTGAAAGAAGGATTCTTTCCGTGGATTGATCAGGTCTTTCATAGTGGGCCTTGTTTTTTTCTTGCCTGGCTTTCTCTCATATGATACTTAAAAAGGTCATATTTTTGTGTAGGTTGCCCCAACTTTGGTTCCACTTCTTAAATTTTATTTCCATGAAGAGGTTAGGAAGGCGGCTGTTTCAGGTAGTATTGGTTTTTAATATTAGATATTCTTGTTTTCCCATTCCTCTTCACATGTTGTTGGAGGTTTGTTTCATTTGTTGATTAAGAAAGATCATCTTTTTGTTTCTAGCAATGCCGGAGCTACTGCTTTCTGCAAAATTAGCTATAGAGAAAGGGCAAGCTCAAGGTCGTAATGAAACCTATATAAAGCAATTGTCTGACTACATTGTCCCAGCTCTGGTGGAAGCATTACACAAGGTAGTTTATTGTTTGTCAATTAAGCCTCGATCAAGGGTATAATGATATAAATTTTTCCTGATGTGAGTGCAATTTGTATGCAGGAACCTGATACAGAAATATGTGCAAATATATTGGACGCATTAAATGAATGCTTACAGGTCGGCCATATTTTTAAGAAATTTAGTAAACTTCTTTTATGGCTTGGTTTGTTCAAGTTTTGCACTTAGTCTGCATGAATTCACATTTTCAGTAGTTATGGAATTGGTATTTTTTTTCCCTAGTATTCTGGAACAACATTGTCAATTTACTTCTTGTTGGGTACAAATAGACGACGCATCCAGAATGTAATTGGATGCTGGATACTCCTTACCTTGCCCTGTTTTGCTACTGTTATTCTTAATTTATTTTCTTTTCAAATGAAAAAAAAAATTGGTTTGATTTGCAAGAACTTTAATAATTAAATCTGTCATTAAGATTTTGGACCTTAACTTTGTGTTGGTGGCAGTCACTGCTGTATAATACTATATGGTTACTCTATTATTTTTGTTTGTATGGAAGATTCATGTAGCCACCCAACTGTTTTGGAATAAAATTTTATTTGAGTATGAATCCATCTTATATTGTGCCTTATTTCTTGTGTATGTATCCATTCATGCTTGCTTTGTATCCTTTCTTTCAGATATCTGGACCACTTTTAGATGAAAGCCAGGTCAGATCCATTGTGGAGGAGATAAAGCTGGTGATAACTGCCAGTTCAAGTAGAAAAAGAGAAAGAGCAGAAAGGACCAAGGCCGAAGATTTTGATGCTGAGGAAGGGGAGCTCATTAAAGAGGAAAATGAACAAGAGGAAGAAGTTTTTGATCAAGTAAGTTTTTTCAAATACAATCCCTCAGTAGCACATCAATAATACTGATGTTTGTTTGTGGGGCCGTTGTTTGTATATTGGGGATATTTTTGTCATGGTTATTTTAAATACTATTTTCTGGTACCAGGTGGGAGAGATCTTAGGAACTTTGATCAAAACGTTTAAAGCCTCTTTCTTGCCTTTCTTTGACGAGCTATCATCATATCTGACACCTATGTGGGTAAGTTCTGTCTCAAGGAAGCACTATTTGTTTTCAGGTTCCAACTTGAAGAGTTAACTTGTTCACTCCCTCTAATTGTCATTTTGAGGGACCAGCATGCTCATTCGTACAATTGCCTAACTTATTATTTTATGTTGCTTGGTTTTGTTTTTCAACCTTTTTAGTTAATTTCTTATTATATTAATCATTTTGGGTCCTAAACGCAGGCCAAGGATAAAACACCTGAAGAGAGAAGGATTGCAATATGCATCTTTGATGATGTTGCAGAGCAGTGTCGTGAGGCAGCTGTAAAGTAAGCTTGTTCTGTTAGATTGTTTGGTTGAAATAATTCTTATTATTGTGAACTCATATTTGTTCTGATGTGTTTGGATCAGATATTACGACACATTTCTTCCTTTTCTATTGGAGGCTTGCAATGACGATAACCCTGATGTTCGACAGGTCTGATCTCACCAAACTGTTCTAATGTGTCAGGTTGCTTTTTCTCATAATTGTTATGTGATTCTTTTATTTTCCTTTCCTTTCCTTTTCAGGCAGCTGTATATGGACTTGGTGTTTGTTCAGAGTTTGGCGGGACAGTAATTAAACCTCTTATTGGCGGTAATTCTGCCTGCATATCTTAAATAGTTGGAATATTTCTGTATGCTTATTATAGGTAACACTTTCTAGTGGCTTTATCCAGAGGCTCTTTCGAGGCTAAACGTTGTGATTCAGCATCCTAATGCCGTGCAACCGGAAAACCTAATGGCATATGATAATGCCGTTTCTGCTCTAGGAAAAATATGTCAATTTCATCGTGACAGTATTGATGCATCTCAGGTACTTCCATTTATTTGATTTAGTCATAAATAGATTTATCTGAAGTTTTGTCCTTGATGTGGTGAGGGAACATATGTACAAAAGTACTGAATGAGTTACCAGAATAAGTTTATGTACTACTGTAGCGCATACAATGTACCCTAATAACTTTTGTAATACTACTGTTCTATTATAGCTTGTCATCTTTTTCTTTTTAAATTTATTGGTATCTTGCTTTTATTGGTCTGTTAATCTTTAATTTCTCTGCTCTATGGTTGTCAATTTTCTGGCATTTGGTAGGTTATTCCTGCATGGTTGAACTGTTTACCGATTAAAGGTGACTTGATTGAAGCCAAAGTTGTTCATGATCAGCTGTGTTCTATGGTAGAAAGGTAGAGCTTCAATTTTGTTTTAATTGTGCCATCTCCTATTACTTGTCTTTTCATATCTTTAAGCTTTGGAATACCATTACCAAGAAAATTTATAGAGGTGCACCGCTGTAATCCATCTACAGGTCTGACAGGGAACTTTTGGGTCCCAACAATCAGTATCTTCCCAAAATTGTCGCAGTGTTTGCCGAGGTTTGTGATCTATAAAATATTTTTGCACTCTTAAGCATAGTTTAGTTTTTCCCATTGGCCGAAGATCATGATATTCAAATTCTTGTTTTCTCAATAATGCATGGCTTAGTATTCTATTCCATTAGTTTATTTGAATACATATTTTATTAGTGATTGTTGTTGACATGACCAATTATGGGTACATCATTTATCATGTGGTATAGGTAAAAAATGTACATCCTGGTTAATTAAGCAATATTCATGTGGCAAGATTGGGGACTGATTAACTAACTAGTAGAACCTAAATCTAATTGCTTTATTTTTCTTGTCTTGCTGATTATTGTAACAACCTGCAAAACAATATATTGGCGCAATAAGATGGCACCATTAAATGCAGATTCATTCCATGTAATACATCTTCAAGCTTCCCTGAATATTTCCTCTGAGGGGTATGATTGTTCCTGTAGGTTCTTTGTGCTGGCAAGGATTTAGCAACAGAACAAACTGCAAGCCGGATGATAAATCTATTACGGCAGCTTCAGCAGACTTTGCCACCAGCTACCTTGGCCTCCACTTGGTCCTCCTTACAACCCCAGCAACAGCTTGCACTGCAATCTATCCTCTCCTCGTAGTATGTTGGCCTTGCAGTGTGCATATTGCTGCTTTCAGATACACCGTCCCTGTCTTGTGTGTTAGTTGCATCTGTCACCAATTCTTTTCCATAAGATGGTACCCATCAGTCATTTTTGCGTAGCGAGCCAGCATCTGATAAAACATGGAAGTCATCATTGCGATCTGTTCAGTCAGACCCTTTTTTGTAGGATGTGTATATGCAAGTGTCAAGTGTTAATTATTAGTGCAATTTTGAGTCCAAAAGAAGAAAGAAAGGCAGGTAATTGTGGTTTGTGCGCTTGTTCTTTTTGGTTTTTGGTGGTGCCTAAGGTTCTGAGGGTGGTTGGTGAGAAAATTCTTGTATCAGTTTTGGTCTTGTGTTTTGGTGTTTCCTACGCCTCCATTATGAGAATCCGTTGACTAAACTTTCGATGGCAATTCTTTCATTATGTTTGCAATCTTGATCCCAAAAGGCAATAAATTGGCTTATGGTATGCTTTTGTGTTGGATCCTTTTTTTAATTGCAATGACACTGTATAATAATTCTGAGTGTGTTTGTGAAGAATCATGCTCTTCTTTGATTTGATTGTGCAGAGTAAATCTAAGTTTCTGCCACATTACATACACATAATTTAGGATCACCCAAAAATTATCATATTTTCTGATTCCATTACTTTAAGCAAGAATGCAAAATGAGAAAATGAGTTGCGGGGTAAACTTGATTGGTTGGTTCAACTCGTTTTAACTATGCAAAATGCTTCTGTTAGACGCAAACGATGAAGTTGAGCGTCATCCTCATTTCAACTTCATCCTCGTTTGATGACTCGGTCTGAGCTGGACTATCTCAATTAAATTAGCTTAATATTCTTAAGAATTGGTTTGAACTCAATTTATTCTGTGTTTGTTTTTGGGTTTTTATCTTTTTATGAATACAGGTTTAATTTGTATTGTAAGCAGCAGCGTGTTTGTTAACGCAATGCAGCAAGTGTTTGTTGTGTGTGTGTAATGTCAAAAGAAAGATTCCACCAAACACAGCGTGCACAATGAGATTCCCATCAAATTCTTTGTATACAAATCCAATGCGAGCTGTCGTTTCCCTTTCTATTACGCCATGTGTCATGCCTTCGTGCTCTCACGAATTTTGCTTCCTGGTTCCGTTGACCAAGTGGTGGTGAGGAGTGACGACAACTACTCCCGCCCTCTGCCCTACTACTTCTAACCATGCTTTGACTTGTCAAGTTGTCACTTATTTTTATCTTCTTTTTTATTTATTTAATATTTTATTTTTCTTTATACTTATTTATCACCTTCTTATCACTTTGTGGGTTTTGGTGCTTGTATTATTTGGAGGCAAAGGCAAAAGATTTTCTATAAAAGAAAAGAAAATGAAGGAAAGGAATGGATTGCATTTCCCATGGAGACAGAGAGAATAAACACAAGTAAAAACAACCAAATAACTAATGTATGATTTAGTCTTGAGCGAACTTCGATAATTCAGTCCTCCTCAGTTAGAAACAAACTCAAATCGACATATGCTGACATGAGAAAGAAAACGAGCCACCCACTACTGCCAACAAAAGCTTATATAACTCACAACCCACCATTTTGCTCTCTCATTCATTGACAAAATCTCTCTTCAACCAAGATATCTGCCATGGAAGAAGAACATGAAGAAGCCCCAAAGCAGCAAAAGGAAAATGGGGTCTCAGTCTCAGCCAACAAACAAAGCAAGTTGAAGACCAAATGCAAGTTCGTTGGGGTGAGACAGAGGCCATCAGGGAAGTGGGTGGCAGAGATCAAGGACACAACAAAGAAGATAAGAATGTGGCTGGGAACCTTCGAGACTGCTGAGGAAGCTGCTCGAGCTTATGATGAAGCTGCTTATCTTCTTCGCGGCTCCAACACCCGAACCAACTTCTCCACTCACGTCCCTTCCAATTCTCCACTCTCTTTGAAAATCAGAAACCTCCTCAACCACAAGAAAAGTTTGAATTTGAAGCAAAAACAAAGCCCTCCACCAACCCCCAACAGCAGCTTAAAATCCACCCCTATAGCTGCTACAACTACTAGAATTAGTTCTGGCTCTAGCATTTGTAGCGGCAATATTCAAGCGTTTAGTGACACTTCATCAGACAACCGCAATGCTAATTCTAGTTCTTCTCTGCCTTGCTACAAAAGCCAGGACATTCAAGCGTTTGATGATGCATATAGACCAGACCTTAGCAACTGCATTGGGGAGCTTCAACCGGCTATGTTTCATTTGGATCAGTCATGGCCGTTCCTAGCTGGGTTTGATCAGCTTCCACTAACCCATGAAGGGATGGACTTAACAAAAGGCATTGGTAATGTTGCAGCAGCAGAGGCAGAGGCAGAGGTGACAGAGTTTGAGCGCTTAAAGGTAGAGAGGCAGATATCAGCTTCGATTTATGCAATGAATGGAGGGAATGAGTATGTGGACAATGAGTACGATGGAAGTGATGCTTTATGGGATCTTCCTACTCTCTCGCAGTTATTCTGCCTTGGTTGATGTGATAATGGGTGGCTGGCTGCTAATCTTTTCCTCTCTTCTCTGAGTTTTATAGTTTTGAATGAGTCAGTCTCTTGAGAGAAATCATGTTTAGAGCAAGGCTCTTAAAAGCATGAAAATTATAGGAACCTGTATGATATTAATAGTTTGTAATATAATTATCTGCTATTGCGGATTTGTTTCAGCCTGTATGATTAACAATTGCTTTGATATTGGTGGTTGAAAAATGAAGAAAACCATTCTCAAAAGTTAAGGACAGGTTTAGATTTCTTTTTCATTCTCAATTTACACTACTTCAAACTCTGCTGCTGTGTTGCCATATCCACAAGTTGTGTGTAGAGCCATAGGAAAATAATAAATCAGCCTTTTAATGATCATGATCACTGCAAATGCTGTCAATGCCTCAATGCCGCGGAGGTTCAGCAGGTTCGAAAAATCGGCCTAGGCGCCAGGGAGTTAGGCAGCGCCTGGGGGCCCACCAAGGCAGCCTAGGCGGCCTGGTGGCCCTCCTAGGCGGCCTAGGCGGCCTGGGCGGGTATTTTGTCGTTTAAGCGCCGATGAGGCGCGGTTGAAGCGTGCAGGAGGCGGCGACGCGTAAGGAGGAGCTGAGGCGCTGCTTGTTAGGAAGAAAGACCGAGAGAGAGATCGAGTGATGAAATCGAAACAGAGAGAGGAAGGAGAAGGCGGCGCTGGGAAGAAGAAGATATCTAACTTTTATTTATTTATTTTTTTGGGTCATAAATGTTTTTTTAAACAAACGGGTTGGGTTTTGTAAAATGGATTACAGAAAATACAAAAGTAAAAGTCAGATAATAATATCAAGGTTCGAAAATGTTAAAAGTTTTGTTTTATATATTCTTCTATTTTGCATGATTTTGGTCTATAATTGCGCATCCTTATGGTTTCCCAAAGGGATGATTTTGCTTAAAACCATATATTAAGTAATTTGGGAGTTCATCTACCCGAACCCGAGTCCTCATTTTTCTATTTAGGTGTCAGCTGTTACAGACCAAGCTGGAATGCAAGATCTTGGAGCAAATGCTGGTGATTTTGATGACGATGAAGGTGGCGGCTTGGTTGGTTACATCTTTCCTTTTATGTTTTTATTTTCTATTAACACAAAGAATTTGTGGACTGATATGATTGCTAAGAACTGTTTGCTCTGGCTCAATAATGTCTGGGAATAATTGTTGAATGTATGAAAGCTGCTGCTGCTCCTCCATTGCTTTTAAGCTTTTTTGCTGCTTGATGCTTAGTTGGTATCTATAGTTGGTTCAATTGGCTTAGTATCTTCTGTGTTTATTGTTCTCCTATTTATTTGAGTAGATATATATATTTCTTACTTCTTAACTCCTAGGAGAAAAATAAGGTCAAAAAATAATTTGAACTACCATCTCTTTACTCCTGCCAGCTCTTTAACCTTTGATATTCGAAAGATTATTCATTTAATATTGTTTTTTTTGCTAGCAGATTATTGCTTTAACTAGTAAGATATGCATTGTCTCTCAAGGCATTGCAGACATCAGCACTGAAAAGCCAAGGGTGATAGTTTGGCATAGAAAGAGTGTCTGCACTGCATAATTTTTGTTGTTGACCTGAGTGAAGGTGATTGACGTACTGTTTTATTAATCTTACAGTCATTGAATGCCGCTCTCGATCATTTCTCATGCAGAAATTGGATCGCAGTGGCTCTGGATCAGGGTTGCTATTTTCTGAGCACTTTATTCTTTTTTTTGAATTGTTTTAGTTGGTCTTACATTGGCTTTGTATGCAGTATTGCTGGTCCCCTAGCCTAGGCACTCCCGCTGTCAATAGCACCGGCGGTGTTTCTTTACCAACAGCACCATTCCTGGGAGCTGCACCAGTGGTTGCTCCTCTTGTTCCTCCAATCACCCCTGTTTCTGGTATCGCTGGACTTGGTGTTGCTATTCCTAACGCTACTCTTCCTTCTATAGAAGATACAATTGGTGTTCCAAGCGAATTGTCTACTGGACTGCTGATCCTGGGCCTAACCCTGCTATTATATGTGAGGAAGAACCAGCAACAAAAATATGGTAAGCTATTTGATTTTGTACTCTTCTGCCCCTCCATTTTCTAAGATAGGTGGGTTCAGTTCTACAGAAATTTTTTGCTGTTGCCTCTCTGGTTTCTAAGCTAAGGTTCCATGCTACATTATTTACTTCAGTACGCACTTCACAGGAGAACAGAAGCCAGGCCAAAAGGAAGATCTGGAATTACCATTATTTGACTTGGCCGCTGTTGTTTGTGCAACTAAAAACTTTTCAAACAACAATAAACTTGGAGAAGGTGGTTTCGAATCAGTCTTTAAGGTAAAATCAAATATAGTCCTCCCTACAGTCAGCTTGACAGTTTCCACATGTCATTTGGGTCAGGACTATGGATACAAGTCGTATATTGAACGTTTGCAAACAACAGAGTATGGATTTTGGTCATCATATATGGCTTTTCAAATACAAACACAGATGCTAATACAAGAACAAGTATAAAAGCTTAAATGAATTAGATTTTTCACTTGAGGTGGTGTAATTTTTTTTTTTTTTCTGTTCTTTGGTGGGGGGTTTTGTGTTCCTATGCAAGAGGAGGAGGAGACAAATCTTTTTTTTTTCTTTTTTCTATCAGCAAACAAGAGGGCATGATCAAATGTCAAAATCTATAACAGAAATGCAATATCCAAAGAATGAAAAGCAGTCCAACCAAGAAGAACCATCAATGGACGAATATCGAATGCATAAAGATTTATCAAGTTTCAAGCAAGAAGAACCAAACCAATCAATCTATTGCTTAACCAATCCAGAAATAAATAGTCAGAATTTGAGATTGGGGCCAAAAACCGTACCTTGTTATTGGCAAGACCACAGAAACTCCATGATAGGATAGCTTCATCATTTCCTTCCACTGAAGACAGACACCAAGTCGGCAAATTTTGTGTAGTTTTCTTCTGCGCCATGCCGTCAATGCAAAGAGAGAAGAGAATAAGGCGGAGTTGGCACAGGGAGGAATTGTCGTAGTTGTCGTTGGTGTGGTGAGGTGAACATGTCGTTTGGGAGAGAGCCTAGAGAGAAGAGAATAAGGCGGGAAACAGGAAGAGAAATGGAAATAGATGAATTAAGAGTCTCATGATCTCTTCTTCTATGGACCTGACTTGTCCTTCCTTCGGCTCCCCAATCACAATCTCAAGCTCAAATTTACAGCTAAACTTCTTCAATTTCGGGTTTCAGACTTCCAGTCAATCGCAGTGTTCGAAAAATCGGCCTAGGCGGGCGGCTAGGCAGCTAGGCGGGCGCTAGGCGGCTAGGCGGCTGGGCGGGCCTCCTAGGCGGGTTGGGGTCTTTTTTTGGTGTCGAAACCGGAGGACGAAGCAGTCGAAACTGAAAATCGAAGATTGAGTTGATAGAGAAGCGAAATGGCTGTGACTGGGTCTGCAACCTCCGTCCTCTGCGAGTGCAAGCTTCGTGTTCGTTTGGATTATGTTCAAATAGTATAGCCGCGCGGCTATACCTTTAAAATATTCGAATATATTAATATTTAAAGCGTATAGCCGAACGGCTATACTTTTAAAATATCCGAATGTATTTAGAACGTACAGCCGGGCGGCTATAACGTTTTAAATATACAATTCTGTCATATCATTTTAGAGTACGATGGAAGTGATGCTTTATGGGATCTTCCTACTCTCTCGCAGTTGTTCTGCCTTGGCTGATGTGATAATGGGTGGCTGGCTGCTAATCTTTTCCTCTCTTTTCTCCGAGTTTTATAGTTTTGAATGAGTCAGTCTCTTGAGAGAAATCATGTTTAGAGCAAGGCTCTTAAAAGCATGAAAATTATAGGAACCTGTATGATATTAATAGTTTGTAATATAATTATCTGCTATTGCGGATTTGTTTCAGCCTGTATGATTAACAATCGCTTTGATATTGGTGGTTGAAAAATGAAGAAAACCATTCTCAAAAGTTAAGGACAGATTTAGATTTCTTTTTCATTCTCAATTTACACTACTTCAAACTCTGCTGCTGTGTTTCCATTTCCACATGTTGTGTGTAGAGCCATAGGAAAATAATAAATCAGCCTTTTAATGATCATGATCACTGCAAATGCCGTCAATGCCTCAATGCCGCGGAGGTTCAGCAGGTTCGAAAAATAGGCCTAGGCGGGAGGACACCGTCGAGATTTCACCCTACTCGTTAGGGGTAGGCGCCAGGGAGTTAGGCAGCGCCTGGGCGCCCACCAAGGCAGCCTAGGCGGCCTGGTGGCCCTCCTAGGGGGCCTAGGCGGCCTGGGCGGGTGTTTTGTCGTTGAAGCGCCGACGAGGCGCGGTTGAAGAGCGCAGGAGGCGGCGACGCGTAAGGATGCGCTGAGGTTCTGCTTGTTAGGAAGAAAGACTGAGAGGGAGATCGAGTGATGAAATCGGAACAGAGAGAGGAAGGAGAAGGCGGCGCTGGGAAGAAGAAGATATCTAACTTTTTTTTTTTTTTTTTTTTTTGTCATAAATATTTTTTTAAACAAACGGGTTGGGTTTTGTAAAATGGGTTACAGAAAATACAAAAGTAAAAGTCAGATAATATCAAGGTTCGAAAATGTTAAAAGTTTTCTTTTATATATTATTTTATTCTGCATGATTTTGGTCTATAATTGCGCATCCTTATAAAAGGTATCCGCCAACATTTTGTGGATCAAAGAATTTTGAATTTCGTAGTATAAAATTGCTTGTATATCAATTTACTTTCTAAAATGTATCTGTTGTAATTATGAACTAAACCCAATTACAACCTTTTTTCTCATTGCACTTCACGACCATGCTCTTCTGCTATGAGATATATTAGTTCGCGTTGTATTCTATGTAGATGAAAAACTGGATATAAAACAATCTAACGAGACAACGAAGGGAAGTTTGCAGCTCTATTTTGAAATTAATTGAAGGTATCAGAGGTCATATGACATTGATATATGAACTATTCTAAATGAGAATTCAAACAACATGTGTTAGATGAGAAGTAGCATCTCATTCTTAAATATAACATATTATTTCATTTTTCTACTGGTTGTGCCTGTTGTTAAGCTGGTGCAACCAACATTCTTTCACCAAAAAATTTTTCCTGAACCTCAATGAAATTTAGCTACATGTGATATTACAGAAAATGTAGCGAAGGAATTTAGAATGGCCATTTTCCAAATTAAGCATACATCTTATTATGAAATCAAAATAGGAACTTATAACAAGCCCTCATTAGAGTAACATTGTCCAAAAACACAGCACACTCAACACACATAATTGCTCATTAGTGTTGTGAATATAAAAAAGATGAGATATTGCTTAATACAATCAAATAGTTCTTCATTCCTCGTTGCCTAAATCATTGAACGCATCGCACAAATCATTGACCATTTCATCCCACGTCTCCTCCACATGCAGATGAAATGAGTATCCATCAATAGGAAGAACAAAATTGTCCATACCACAAAGAAATTCAGAAAATTCAGAACCCTCGCACATAAATTTACTAATATGAGACACAAGCTTTGATATTTCATCGTCGTTCTCATCGAAACCAGAACAATCTCTGGCGTCCAACATCACCAAATCTTTGCATCCGCGCAGCAACGTGACAAGACCATCCCGATTGACTTTTGCACCCTTCAAATTTAAGTACTTGATATTAGGCATCTCATTCTTACATATGAGATAAATTAGTCTGCGTTGTATTCTATGCAGAAATATAAAGTTACCCAGAAGCTGAAGCGCTCAGGATCTTGTAGTGAAGGCATCATCACTTCCACACCAAGAAGTCTCTCAAGTCGTCTTCGATCTGTAAAGAGATACTATCATACATCACAAGCTCAGCTCGGTCATTTGTACTTTAGCCCAGCTTGACCAATAGGTATTTTACCTCACAAATAGAAATCCCCCAAGTCCCCAGACGAGAGTTTTGTGTGGGGAGTTGCATCTCTTGGACAACTCCTTCTTGGGACCTTGGTTCCCTTTATCCCCACTTACGTTTTGTGAATTTGGTATGCTAGCTGTTAGGATCGGTTAGTGCTAGAATGGAGATCTTTGAAACTCAAATAACAAGATTAGCGGAAAAATAAATTAACACCAAGGAATTAACGTGGTTCGGCAGTGTGCCTACGTCCACGGGGCGGCAATATAATCTTCCACTATAACAAAATAATGGGTACAACAAGAAAGATCTTACCAAGCCAATGCCCAAGGCTTGATGATACACACAGAAAATACAATCAACTCTCTCTCTCACAATATTGGAGTGGAATTCTGATGGCTTTTTCTCTCTTCTCTCTATCTCTCGGCTTCTCCTTTGGTGCAGCACAAAAACCTCACACACACTTCTTCTTTCTTTTTCACTTCCATGTATTGCAGCACCCTCCAAAATGGTTTTAAAGAAAGCCACAATGATGGCTAGTCAAAAAGACTCCCCAAGACAACATCATTAAAGACAAATGATGATGTTTTTCTATCATTGCAATTATTCCTTCAGAACCGAAACTTCACTTAGAGAAAGAATCTCTTTCTAATCAATCAATTTTGCATTAAACAAGCATCCATATAGAGAACCTGCCGCATGCCAAAGTATTCCAAAAGTAAGTCAAGCCAACTTTTGCATTTGCATTGTCTCCCACGTAGAGGAAGAAAAGCAAGCCAAGCTGCAATGATTTTTCATCATTGCACATCATCATTATTATGTTTAAACAAGATTATTCTTTTTCACTCCAAAAAAGAATCCATCTTACTCACCGAAAAGTATTCCAACAGACATCATCATGATGTCTCTTCATTATGGGCTGGACCCAACACTAGCTGCATGCAAAACTTGTATATGTTGCTTGTGTTTGTTATACCAAATACCAATTGGATCATGTTTGTGAAAAAAATGGGCACATCATTGTGCACCTAAACTGAGGCAAAAATCCAATATAATTGTATGCAATTTAATGTGCTTGCCAATCTGAAACTTGACCCATGCATATGCAATGTCTTTGGGTTTCAAAAATAGAAATCCATGAGATTCTGAAGGTGAATATGAATCTGCCAATACTTCATCAACCAACTCCAAACCCCTCCCTTCATTCCATGAGTGCCATGCCTGACAAAATTTCATGTATATTGGCCAGAATTGTTAAACTCTGCTGCATTTAGCTTCATATAGGTTGCTTAAGCTGTATGAAAGATACGATTTTGCATTAAGATTTAGAGTGTGAGCTTACATAAGCTAGGAAGCCTATATGTTGGTCACTGGAATAGAAGCTGGTATTCTTTTTGCCACTATAATAATCTCCAATTGCAAGAACCCGAAGCACATCATATTTTTCAGAAAACATCCCGCCCATGACATACTCCAGAGACATATATAGCCACTGCACAATCAATTGAGAACTGATGAAACTGCTTCTTTGTTTATAGTCTTGAGAAATTATACCAGAAAAGTTAAATCCAAACGCCATGCAATGCAACTAATTTTTAGTTAATTATGAACACAAACAGAAGGGAATTGGAGTCGGTTAAAATTGCAGGGTTGTAAATTGAAGTGCTGGTACACTTCGATTTACCAACATGTTAATCCCAATGTTCGAAAAATCACTATACAGTAAAGGGGTGGCAGGCAAGGGCCTAGCACCTAGATGAGTAATCGGGGTCTATGCGAGTGACTATGCTTTTTTTTAATAAATTATAAATTTATACCAAAATCATGAAAAATAGAAGGATATATAAATTATATATTAAACAAATAGTATAATATTTTTTTGATTTAAAATATTAAAATATTTATTTGTTATTTGTTACTTATTATTAGTGGTTACTTTAGTGATTTTATAATGCAAAATCCATTTAATGTTGTATTTTATGAAGCCCGGGCCCTTCTCTCCCGCCAGGCCCTTTTCTAAACCCTAAACATAACTCGGAACCTCTCTTCTTCTTCAATCTTCGTTTCTCTCTCTCTCTCTCTCTCGCCTCAGCACCATCGCCATCTCGTCCAAGACCTTGGAGTTCCAAAGTGGCCTTTTTTTTCTTCTAGGCGCCTGCACCTGCCTAGCTCCCGCCTAGCCCCCGCCTGGCCAGCCTAGCCCGCCTAGACCCCGCCTAGCCCGCCTAGGCCATTTATTCAACTCCATTAAATGCTTTTTTAAGGTTTGTGGCTGTGCTGCACTGAGTGATTCAACTGAATAATGCCTGGGGCATGGTCAGATAGTCCATTTCCTCTGTCGATTGTAATGACGGTATGCACAACTCTTGGGGCAGTAGCCCTGCCTCCTCTACTAACAAAGATATTGGCAGTGACTTACGTCCCTGTGGATGCTGCCAAACTGTCAATCAGCACCATGCAGGTTAAGTTAAATATAATAAACTTCAGTAATATTTTATTATCCATCAGCTGGGGCTTATGGTCTCAATTCTGTCATCTGTAGGTCGTTGTTGCTCCAATTTGTTAGGTTCTTATATGCAGAGTGCATTTCCTGCAGTGGTTAAAATTGTGATACCTTTTGCACCACTTCTTGCTGTTCTAGCTGCATCACTGCTTGCATGCAGGTACCTTTGTTATGCATATGTAAAATATGATTGTCTTGCCTGTGGTTCCTTCCAAATGTGCTCTCTTTCTCAAACATACTAGATTTCATTTTGTGGGCCAGTGTATTCTCTGAGAATGTTGTCCGTCTCAAAGCTTCAATGGTTGCTGTAACATTGCAGGCTGATCTGTCTCTAATGGCTCATGCTCAGACAGTGTTATCTGGAGAAATTGGGGTGGTTATTCTTTCTGTGCTGTTAGTACATGTTGCTGGTTTCTTTGTGGGGTAAGTTGCCTTTAACTGTTGGTGACTTTAATTGTTAAGTGTGGTGTTGTGGAAAAAGCTCAAGGTAACGTACACATTTTTTTTCAGTATGTAGAGATTCACTCTAATTTAAGCTCAAAAATTCTAAAAAAATTACGTTGTAGCCTTGTATTAGTGTATTATTACTGTTTGATTTAGCTTCAGTCAAGTTTGATATATAAATTATAGAGTGAAGTTAACTATACTTTGAAAAAACAAAGTATTCATAATTTGTAAGCAACAGTTGAGAAACTATAGTTTGCTGTCATTATGACTTCATAGCCATAAAAGCTATTGCAGTAAGAAAGTATATATTCAATCTTCTTTGTCCATGTGGATTTTAATTTGACATATGAAGATAGAAGCTAGTTTTGTATACGAGCATTGTTGGCAGAGTTTGCACTCGTACAAATATTCTTTAAGGTTGTGTTGCTGTGCCTGTTTGTTTAGTTTGTTTTAGAGTTTTTGCGGTGCAAATGTGCAACTTGAGGAGTCTTTTTTTTATCAAGGAGAGTCTTAATTTGCAGGTATATATCAGCAGCTGTTTGCGGGAGACATGATCTGGCTTTCTGTGAATCCTTGTGTTCCAGTTTTGTTTCGGCTTTGGTCAAATTGGTAATAAAGATATAAAAATTCTCTTCTTAAACTTTATTGTAAGTCCATAGAAGATCTTCATTGTTTTATGCCCAGATTGAAATGTCGAAACTTTCATAAATTTTGGTGGGCATGCAACACTAATCCTTCATTCACATGTTCGACACTCGCAGGTTGGTATGCAAAATTCTTCTTTGGGTGTGGTTTTGGCCACTTCTCATTTCACCTCGCCGATGGTTGCATTACCCGCAGCATTGTTTGCTGTGATTATGAATATAATGGGAAGCAGTCTGGCATTCTTTTGGAGATATGTAGATCCTTCTGACTCCAAGGAGACTCCTACAGTTGAGGTTAAGTGACTACTATAGCACCCTTTCGAAGTTTTCCCTAACCCGGCAATATCGGCTGTAAGTATGAATACAATGGGTAGCAGTAGTCTTGGTGTCTTTGGAGATATGTATCCTTTGGGCTCCATTAAGTCTCCTACAGTTGATATTCTTTAAACTTTGTGTACGTTACACATAAGTTTAAATGATCAAGCAAAAGAAACGAGTATGAGTTCAAAATTGTGGCATGCCTACGAAACGAGAATCAGTTCCTAGGGGCTAGGCGAGTCCTCTTTTTCTAAAAAAAAAATTAAATAGTATAGCCGCGCGGCTATACCTTTAAATATAAAATATTTAAAGAGTATAGCTAGCTGGCCGGCTATACTGGGGCCCCTTATTTATTTATTTTTTAATAAATAGTATAGCCGATTGGCTACACTCTTTAAATATGTGTATATATATATATATATATGTATTGGGAGCCCTTTTAAAAAAAAAAAATTTTTTTTTTCCCTTTTTTTCATTTATCAATAAGATTAGTTTAGAACATTATCCATTTCTATTAGGCCATTACTCAAGTCTCTATTGTCCCCTTTTCATTTTTTACTTTTCCAGAGTTATTACTTGTTAAAGAATTTTAGCATTTTCCCGTTTAATACTCGTATTATACTCATATGTACGTAGTTTTCAATAATACTTCCCTTTTTTGTACACATCTTAAAGATTCGGTAAAATAAACGTTTTTTTTTAAACAAGCAAACATACAATACATGTATTGTACACATATATATGTATTCTTGAAGTTCAATACACGTGTATTATACAAAATTTTCAATAATACGCACAAAATTCACATATTATACACATAATTTTCAAATATTGTAGAATATAAATAATATATATTTAATTATTTAAATAAATTATATTAAAATATGGTATAGTGGCTGAACTTTTCAATTCTAACTTGGCCAAATTTTGTCAAATAAAATACGTACGCCTAATAATAATGGATAATCCTCTAAACTACTATGATCATGTCGTGCAATGGTGCTTTTCATGTTGTTAATTCTTACTGCGGATTTTTTTAAAAAGTTTTTTTAGTAAATAGTACAGCCACACTGAGTATAACCGTGCTGCGGCTATGCGGCTAAAAAATAAATTAAAAAAATTGGCTGCCGAGGTGCTATGAGCCGGGTCCTTTTTAAATTAAATTAAATTAAATAAATAGTACAGCCGCACGGCTATACTAGGGCCTTTTTTTTTCCATTTTTTAAAATAAATAGCATGGCCGCGCGGCTATATGGTTAAATGTAATATATTTAAAGAGTATTGCCGCTCAGCTATATTGGGGTCCCTTTTTTTTTTAATAAATTTTTTTCCCTTATTTTCGTTTAGAGCATTATCCATTACTATTAGGCCATTACTCGAGTCTCTATGGTCCCCTTTTGATTTTTTACATTTTTAGAGTTATTACCCGTATAAAGAATTTAGCATTTTCCTGTTTAATACTTGTCTTATACACGTATGTGCGTGTCTTTCAATAATACTTCCGTTTTTCATACACATCTTAAAGACTCGGTAAAATACACATGTATCACTCGAGAGAATGAGGTAGATCCAAGGCAAACGTTCGGACGAAAAAATAAATAAATAATTGAACTCTCAGATTGATTTATTGTGAAATTTCCACTTTTTCAATATTTGCTTGGATATATTGAAACTAGCAAATTAATAACTATAAAGTATAAACTAATGGAAGTAGGCCACGTAATTTTAAAATTTCTAGGGCACCCTTCTTTGCAAACTCACCAACTAGAAAGCTCATATTTTGCTTCCAGCGTAACCTCTCTCTGTTAAGTGTCTTTCCTGAGCAGAAGGGTACTTGCAATACACATATAGTGGGAATTCAAATCATGTCATTCTCTTATGAGAAATTCATCCTATTTATCTGTCCTTGAAACTTTAGTAATTTGCCTCCCCACTATTCAACTTTAGTATTGATAGCTTACTAATTGTCTTCGCAGCTACTCAACTTAAACTATATACTGTAGGGTTTCTACTTTCTAATCAAGTTTCCAATGCTGCTAATTGTGAGATTTTTTAAGGTGAGAGACAGTTACAGTAAACTTTATCAAATTAATACAATTATCTTCTAATTAGAGTCAAACTCTCTCCATATACAGTGCAGACTAAAAGAAACACACCCCTCACTGGTTCATCAGGTGTACTCAAGGTGAGCAGCCCTGGAATTCTTGTCCTTGACCATAAGAACACTATCAATCTATTGGTAGTCTTTAATGAAAATGTCTTGTTCCTGTAAGTTGGAAAGAGTCAATTTCCCCTCTCATTCTCTCTGAGTTTCTAATTTTTTTGTTTGGCTTGGTTCCTGGCATTACATGGTAGTCTTTAACCCACCAATGAATTCTCCAGGTGTGGCTGCATCAAGGATGAAGCCTCCCCTAAAGAAAGAAACATCAATGAAGCTTTTGAGAGCACTTAATTAACTTGTTATATGTAAATATGTAAAACAGCAGCCATGACAAAACAGTGCATTCAGAACATCAACATAGGATGCAAAAGCGATCCCACTAGAAGATTTAAGTTTAAAATTTATAAATAAATTTAAATTAAAAAAAACCACACATATCCTCAAGCAACATTTTTCTGATCAACATCTAATACCAAACAATATATTAACTCTAATTCAAATCACAACATGAGTTGTTGAAATCATGATAGAATACACATATGCAACATCTTAAAAGGAGAAGTTACCCACTTCCAAGGAGCATATCGAGCAGGAAGATTCGAAGGCTTTAGACTGAGACTAGGCAAAATATTCACGAGATCTCATTCTTCACTATCTGCATGATTATGTTCAACAAAACAAGTGTTACCACATAAAGGAAGGAAGGTAGGTTCAGTAAATGACAAGGCAACAAAATTACCAACTACGGTCACAATGGCGCTACAATTTCAATGTTGCGAAGATATATACTCTTTAACTTAGGAAAGAATTGGACACCCAAAAATAACACCTAAATATATTACCAATTTTATTAAACTTAAAAGAAGACTTAAAGTATAACCAATTCTGCAGTTCCAAAACAAATAAAATAATAATTTGTAAGTCATATCCCTTGCCTGGACTGGAAATAGGTGATGAGTGCCTCATTGTTGGAGCTTTGCGTGGCTCCTTTACTATTTTGGACTCCATCTTCTTATAAGAAGTTTCACCAATTAACTAAGACATCCGTTAATTGCTTCTCCCCAATATGCTCATTTCTAGAAGCTACGGAAGTCTTTGTTTCTCCTATAACTGAGATAAGAAATCATAAGCATTGCACATATAGCATCCATTTACCATAGGAATAAAATGCTATCTTCACACTTTTAATAACACATCCAAAATACGCTGAACAAAAAAAGCTGAGTAGATACAACAAGTCTGTCTCAACACTTTTACTAACCAAATTCTATTGCATGAACCCTATAATAAGAGCAATTTATAATTTCTCTTTTTATAAGAAACACAAATTTAAGTTCCGAACTTTCATTAAAACAAAGAAAGAGAATCGTGATGCATAAGACACTGTTGATAACAATAGTGAAGATTATTTGTACCATTCCTTATACTCAGTTCTGATGATTTGACTTCAGTAGCGGGCAAAGTTGCATCAACTAGATGGTCACTGGAACCATATTCCTTTGAATTCTGCTAACCAAGAGGAGCCTTTGGTTTTGACGAAGACATAAGAGCAACCAATTGCACCACTAAGAGTATATCAAAAAGCAAAAACTTTCACTAGCATGTACTCAATCATCCATATATACAAGGGGAGAATGGAGATGATGTGGCTCATAGAATCAAAGCACGATAGGTAAAATGGAGGGTTTTGTTAAGCATATATATAGTGTGAACATCATATTTTGCTAGAATTGAAAGCTAAGTTTATAGAACATATGTTAGACCAGCCATGATATATGGGACTGAACGCTAGATGGTTAGAAAACAGACATATTCATAGTTCCTGTAGGTACATATTAGCCAACTGTTACAACCAGCACAGTGATATGCACACCTCTATCTCTGTTTCTCTCACGGCATATTAGCCATTATTAGACACAAATTGTTAAGAGATCAGATTAAAATATTTGTCACCTTTTGAATCCTTCAAAATTGGAGATGTTTGCTGAATAATCTTTGCTATCCTTCAAAATTGAAGGGTCATTGCCTCAACCTCAAAAACCTGGTTATTGGCAAGACCATAGAAACTCCATGATAGGATAGCTTCATCATTTCCTTCCACTGAAGACAGACACCAAGTCAGCAAATTTTGTGTTGTTTTCTTCTGCGCCATGCCGTCAATGCGAAGAGAGAAGAGAATAAGGCGGATTTGGCAGAGGAAGGAATTGTCGTAGTTGTCATTGGTGTGGTGAGGTGAACATGTCGTTTGGGAGAGAGCCTAGAGAGAAGAGAATAAGGCGGGAAACAGGGAGAGGAATGGAAATAGATGAATTAAGAGTCTCATGATCTCTTCTTCTATGGACCTGACTTGTGCTTGCTTCGGCTTACCAATCTCAATCTCAAGATCAAATTTGCAGCTAAACTTCTTCAATTTCGGGTTTCAGACTTTCAGTCAATTGCAGTGTTCGGAAAATTGGCCTAGGCGGGCGCTAGGCGGCTGGGTGGGCTTGGCCTTTTTTCGGTGTCGAACCCGGAGCACGAAGCAGTCGAAACTGAAAATAGAAGCTTGAGTTGATAGAGAAGCGAAATGGCTGTGACTGGGTCTGCAACCTCCGTCCTCTGCGAGTGCAAGCTTCGTGTTCGTTTGGATTATATTTAAAGTGTATAGCCGGGCGGCTATATTATTAAAATATTCAAATATATTAATATTTAAAGCGTATCGCCGACCGGCTATACTTTTAAAATATCCGAATGTATTTAGAAAGTACGGCCGTGCGGCTATACCTTTCTAAATATACAATTTTGTCATATCATTTTAGGGTTTAGGGTTATTTTAAATATCGTATAGCCGTGTGACTATACCCTTTAAATATAATGTATTATACCCAGTCGGCTATACTTATTTGGACACATGGGCGCTTATCGCAAAGCGGGTCCTTTTTTTCAAAAATAGTATAGCCGCACGGCTATACTATTAAAATTTTTTTTTTTTTTTAAAGAAATAGACTTGTGTTCACACGTGGCTACTTATAAGGGGTCCTCTTTTTTTTTTTTTTTCCATATTTATATATATCTTTGACACGTGGAGCCTAAATGATAGAGGGATTTTTTTTAATAAGTGAAAAAACGTATAGCCGCACGGCTATACTATGCTTTAAATTTTTTTTTAGAGAAATAGACTTGTGTTGACACGTGGCGCCTTATAAGAGGTCCTCTTTTTACATATTTATACCGACATTTGACACGTGGAGCCTAAATGATAGAGGGATTTCTTTTTTCAAAAAAAAATATAGTATAGCCGAACGGCTATACTCTGTGTGTTTTTTTGGTTAAGAAATGACACGTGGCACCTAGTAAGGGGTCCTTTTTTCATATTAAAAATAGTATAGCCCCAGGGCTCTACAATTTTACACGCGGGAGCATAAAGCTGGGCAGCTGCTCTTTTTATTTTTAACTAAATAGTATAGCCGTGCGGCTATACCCATTTGTTTTTATTTTAATTAAAAATCCTATAGGCTTTACTTTTATTTTTAATTATAAATTGCCTTTAATAAATAGTATAGATGAGCTACTATAGTCTTTTGCATATATATACATGTACACACACACACGAAATTCATATAGGTACGTACGTATTGTTCAATAATACACTCACATTTTTTTAAAACCGAGTAGTTAATTAATTACTTATGTAATTGAAAAATAGGATAGCAGGGTGGCTTTAACTTTTTAAAAATTATAAATTATCTTTAATAAATAGTACACAAGAGCAATTGTACTCTTTTACATATATATATATATATATATAAATATATATACACACACATACACACACATATATATGTACATTTTAAAAAAGGTAAATATACAATAGTCGTAGGTATTTGAAATGTTTTTTTTTATACACGTGCAGCCTAAATGATAGAGAGATTTCTTTTTTATCTTAAAACGAAAAAAAAAAAAAGGTATAGCCGTGCGGCTATACTATGTTTTTTTAATTTTATTTTTAAAGAAATAGACTTTTGTTGACACGTGACACCTTATAAGGGGTCCTCTTTTTTCATATTTATTCCTATCTTTGACACTTGGATCCCAAATGATAGAGGGATTTTTTTTTTTTTTTGTAAATAGTATAGCCCACGGCTATACCATGTTTTATTTAAGTTTTAAAAGAATTGGACTTGTGTTGACACGTTGAGCCTTAAAAAGGGTCCTCCTTGTTCCTATTTATACCAACATTTGATACGTGGTGCCAATTTTTTTTTTAATTTTTTTTGAAAAAATAGACTTGTGTTCACACGTGGCTACTTATAAGGGGTCCTCTTTTAATTTTTCCCATATTTATATATATCTTTGACACGTGAAGCCTAAATGATAGAGGGATTTTTTTTAATAAGTGAAAAAAAGTATAGCCGCACGGCTATACTATGTTTTAAATTTTTTTGGAGAAATAGACTTGTGTTGACACGTGGGGCCTTATAAGAGGTCCTCTTTTTACATATTTATACCCATATTTGACACGTGGAGCCTAAATGATAGAGGGATTTCTTTTTTCAAAAAAAATATAGTATAGCCGCACGGCTATACTCTGTTTTTAATTTTTTGAGAAATGACACGTGGCGCCTTGTAAGGGGTCCTATTTTTATATTAAAAATAGTATAGCCCCAGGGCTGTACTATTTTACACGCGGGAGCCTAAAGCTGGGCAGCTGCACTGTTTTATTTTTAACTAAATAGTATAGCCGTGCGGCTATACTCATTTGTTTTTATTTTAATTAAAAATTGTATAGGCTTTACTTTTATTTTTAATTATAAATTGTCTTTAATAAATAGTATAGATGAGCTACTATAGTCTTTTGCATATATATACATGTACACACACACACGAAATTCATATAGGTACGTACGTATTGTTCAATAATACACTCACATTTTTTTAAAACCGAGTAGTTAATTAATTACTTATGTAATTGAAAAATAGGATAGCAGGGTGGCTTTACCTTTTTTAAAAATTATAAATTATCTTTAATAAATAGTACACAAGAGCAATTGTACTCTTTTACACATATATATATATATATATATATATATATACACACACATACACACACATATATATATATATGTACATTTTAAAAAAAGTAAATATACAATAGTCGTAGGTATTTGAAAGGTTTTTTTTTATACACGGTTAGCCTAAATGATAGAGAGATTTCTTTTTTATCTTAAAACGAAAAAAAAAAGGTATAGCCGTGCGGCTATACTATGTTTTTTTAATTTTATTTTTAAAGAAATAGACTTTTGTTGACACGTGACACCTTATAAGGGGTCCTCTTTTTTCATATTTATTCCTATCTTTGACACTTGGATCCCAAATGATAGAGGGATTATTTATTTTTATTTTTTGTAAATAGTATAGCCCACGGCTATACCATGTTTTATTTAAGTTTTAAAAGAATTGGACTTGTGTTGACACGTTGAGCCTTAAAAAGGGTCCTCCTTGTTCCTATTTATACCAACATTTGATACGTGGTGCCTAAATGATAGAGGGATTTCTTTATTATCTTAAAACAAAACAAAACAAAAAAGTATAGCCGCTCGGCTATACTATTTTTTTTTTAATTTTTTTTGAAAAAATAGGCTTGTGTTCACACGTGGCTACTTATAAGGGGTCCTCTTTTAATTTTTCCCATATTTATATATATCTTTGACACGTGGAGCCTAAATGATAGAGGGATTTTTTTTAATAAGTGAAAAAAAGTATAGCCGCACGGCTATACTATGTTTTAAATTTTTTTGGAGAAATAGACTTGTGTTGACACGTGGGGCCTTATAAGAGGTCCTCTTTTTACATATTTATACCCATATTTGACACGTGGAGCCTAAATGATAGAGGGATTTCTTTTTTCAAAAAAAATATAGTATAGCCGCACGGCTATACTCTGTGTTTTTAATTTTTTGAGAAATGACACGTGGCGCCTTGTAAGGGGTCCAATTTTTATATTAAAAATAGTATAGCCCCAGGGCTGTACTATTTTACACGCGGGAGCCTAAAGCTGGGCAGCTGCACTGTTTTATTTTTAACTAAATAGTATAGCCGTTCGGCTATACTCATTTGTTTTTATTTTAACTGTTTTATTTTTAATAGGCTTTACTTTTATTTTTAATTATAAATTGTCTTTAATAAATAGTATAGATGAGCTACTATAGTCTTTTGCATATATGTACATGTACACACACACACGAAATTCATATAGGTACGTACGTATTGTTCAATAATACACTCACATTTTTTTAAAACCGAGTAGTTAATTAATTACTTATGTAATTGAAAAATAGGATAGCAGGGTGGCTTTACCTTTTTAAAAATTATAAATTATCTTTAATAAATAGTACACAAGAGCAATTGTACTCTTTTACATATATATATATAAATATATATACACACACATACACACACATATATATATATGTACATTTTAAAAAAAGTAAATATACAATAGTCGTAGGTATTTGAAAGGTTTTTTTTTATACACGGTTAGCCTAAATGATAGAGAGATTTCTTTTTTATCTTAAAACTTTAAAAAAAAGGTATAGCCGTGCGGCTATACTATGTTTTTTTAATTTTATTTTTAAAGAAATAGACTTTTGTTGACACGTGACACCTTATAAGGGGTCCTCTTTTTTCATATTTATTCCTATCTTTGACACTTGGATCCCAAATGATAGAGGGATTATTTATTTTTATTTTTTGTAAATAGTATAGCCCACGGCTATACCATGTTTTATTTAAGTTTTAAAAGAATTGGACTTGTGTTGACACGTTGAGCCTTAAAAAGGGTCCTCCTTGTTCCTATTTATACCAACATTTGATACGTGGTGCCTAAATGATAGAGGGATTTCTTTATTATCTTAAAACAAAACAAAAAAAAAAGTATAGCCGCTCGGCTATACTATTTTTTTTTAAATTTTTTTTGAAAAAATAGACTTGTGTTCACACGTGGCTACTTATAAGGGGTCCTCTTTTAATTTTTCCCATATTTATATATATCTTTGTCACGTGGAGCCTAAATGATAGAGGGATTTTTTTTAATAAGTGAAAAAAAGTATAGCCGCACGGCTATACTATGTTTTAAATTTTTTTGGAGAAATAGACTTGTGTTGACACGTGGGGCCTTATAAGAGGTCCTCTTTTTACATATTTATACCCATATTTGACACGTGGAGCCTAAATGATAGAGGGATTTCTTTTTTCAAAAAAAATATAGTATAGCCGCACGGCTATACTCTGTGTTTTTAATTTTTTAAGAAATGACACGTGGCGCCTTGTAAGGGGTCCTATTTTTATATTAAAAATAGTATAGCCCCAGGGCTGTACTATTTTACACGCGGGAGCCTAAAGCTGGGCAGCTGCACTGTTTTATTTTTAACTAAATAGTATAGCCGTGCGGCTATACTCATTTGTTTTTATTTTAATTAAAAATCCTATAGGCTTTACTTTCATTTTTAATTATAAATTGTCTTTAATAAATAGTATAGATGAGCTACTATAGTCTTTTGCATATATATACATGTACACACACACACGAAATTCATATAGGTACGTACGTATTGTTCAATAATACACTCACATTTTTTTAAAACCGAGTAGTTAATTAATTACTTATGTAATTGAAAAATAGGATAGCAGGGTGGCTTTACCTTTTTAAAAATTATAAATTATCTTTAATAAATAGTACACAAGAGCACTTGTACTCTTTTACATATATATATATATATATATATAAATATATATACACACACATACACACACATATATATATGTACATTTAAAAAAAAGTAAATATACAATAGTCGTAGGTATTTGAAAGGTTTTTTTTTATACACGGTTAGCCTAAATGACAGAGAGATTTCTTTTTTATCTTAAAACGAAAAAAAAAAAGGTATAGCCGTGCGGCTATACTTTTTTTTTTAAATTTTATTTTTAAAGAAATAGACTTTTGTTGACACGTGACACCTTATAAGGGGTCCTCTTTTTTCATATTTATTCCTATCTTTGACACTTGGATCCCAAATGATAGAGGGATTATTTATTTTTATTTTTTGTAAATAGTATAGCCCACGGCTATACCATGTTTTATTTAAGTTTTAAAAGAATTGGACTTGTGTTGACACGTTAGCCTTAAAAAGGGTCCTCCTTGTTCCTATTTATACCAACATTTGATACGTGGTGCCTAAATGATAGAGGGATTTCTTTATAATCTTAAAACAAAACAAAAAAAAAGTATAGCCGCTCGGCTATACTATTTTTTTTTTAATTTTTTTTGAAAAAATAGACTTGTGTTCACACGTGGCTACTTATAAGGGGTCCTCTTTTAATTTTTCCCATATTTATATATATCTTTGACACGTGGTGCCTAAATGATAGAGGGATTTTTTTTAATAAGTGAAAAAAGGTATAGCCGCACGGCTATACTATGTTTTAAATTTTTTTGGAGAAATAGACTTGTGTTGACACGTGGGGCCTTATAAGAGGTCCTCTTTTTACATATTTATACCTATATTTGACACGTGGAGCCTAAATGATAGAGGGATTTCTTTTTTCAAAAAAAATATAGTATAGCCGCACGGCTATACTCTGTGTTTTTAATTTTTTGAGAAATGACACGTGGCGCCTTATAAGGGGTCCTATTTTTATATTAAAAATAGTATAGCCCCTGGGCTGTACTATTTTACACGCGGGAGCCTAAAGCTGGGCAGCTGCACTGTTTTATTTTTAACTAAATAGTATAGCCGTGCGGCTATACTCATTTGTTTTTATTTTAATTAAAAATCCTATAGGCTTTACTTTTATTTTTAATTATAAATTGTCTTTAATAAATAGTATAGGTGAGCTACTATAGTCTTTTGCATATGTATACATGTACACACACACACGAAATTCATATAGGTACGTACGTATTGTTCAATAATACACTCACATTTTTTTAAAACCGAGTAGTTAATTAATTACTTATGTAATTGAAAAATAGGATAGCAGGGTGGCTTTACCTTTTTAAAAATTATAAATTATCTTTAATAAATAGTACACAAGAGCAATTGTACTCTTTTACATATATATATATAAATATATATACACACACATACACACACATATATATATATATATATATATGTACATTTTAAAAAAAGTAAATATACAATAGTCGTAGGTATTTGAAAGGTTTTTTTTTATACACGGTTAGCCTAAATGATAGAGAGATTTCTTTTTTATCTTAAAACTTAAAAAAAAAAGGTATAGCCGAGCGGCTATACTATGTTTTTTTAATTTTATTTTTAAAGAAATAGACTTTTGTTGACACGTGACACCTTATAAGGGGTCCTCTTTTTTCATATTTATTCCTATCTTTGACACTTGGATCCCAAATGATAGAGGGATTATTTATTTTTATTTTTTGTAAATAGTATAGCCCACGGCTATACCATGTTTTATTTAAGTTTTAAAAGAATTGGACTTGTGTTGACACGTTGAGCCTTAAAAAGGGTCCTCCTTGTTCCCATTTATACCAACATTTGATACGTGGTGCCTAAATGATAGAGGGATTTCTTTATTATCTTAAAACAAAACAAAAAAAAAAGTATAGCCGATCGGCTATACTATTTTTTTTTTAATTTTTTTTGAAAAAATAGACTTGTGTTCACACGTGGCTACTTATAAGGGGTCCTCTTTTAATTTTTCCCATATTTATATATATCTTTGTCACGTGGAGCCTAAATGATAGAGGGATTTTTTTTAATAAGTGAAAAAAAGTATAGCCGCACGGCTATACTATGTTTTAAATTTTTTTGGAGAAATAGACTTGTGTTGACACGTGGGGCCTTATAAGAGGTCCTCTTTTTACATATTTATACCCATATTTGACACGTGGAGCCTAAATGATAGAGGGATTTCTTTTTTCAAAAAAAATATAGTATAGCCGCGCGGCTATACTCTGTGTTTTTAATTTTTTAAGAAATGACACGTGGCGCCTTGTAAGGGGTCCTTTTTTCATATTAAAAATAGTATAGCCCCAGGGCTGTACTATTTTACACGCGGGAGCCTAAAGCTGGGCAGCTGCACTGTTTTATTTTTAACTAAATAGTATAGCCGTGCGGCTATACTCATTCGTTTTTATTTTAATTAAAAATCCTATAGGCTTTACTTTTATTTTTAATTATAAATTGTCTTTAATAAATAGTATAGATGAGCTACTATAGTCTTTTGCATATATATACATGTACACACACACACGAAATTCATATAGGTACGTACGTATTGTTCAATAATACACTCACATTTTTTCAAAACCGAGTAGTTAATTAATTACTTATGTAATTGAAAAATAGGATAGCAGGGTGGCTTTACCTTTTTAAAAATTATAAATTATCTTTAATAAATAGTACACAAGAGCAATTGTACTCTTTTACATATATATATATATATACACACACACATACACACACATATATATATGTACATTTTAAAAAAAGTAAATATACAATAGTCGTAGGTATTTGAAATGTTTTTTTTTATACACGTGCAGCCTAAATGATAGGGAGATTTCTTTTTTATCTTAAAACGAAAAAAAAGGTATAGCCGTGCGGCTATACTATGTTTTTTTAATTTCATTTTTAAAGAAATAGACTTTTGTTGACACGTGACACCTTATAAGGGGTCCTCTTTTTTCATATTTATTCCTATCTTTGACACTTGGATCCCAAATGATAGAGGGATTATTTATTTTTATTTTTTGTAAATAGTATAGCCCACGGCTATACCATGTTTTATTTAAGTTTTAAAAGAATTGGACTTGTGTTGACACGTTGAGCCCTAAAAAGGGTCCTCCTTGTTCCTATATATACCAACATTTGATACGTGGTGCCTAAATGATAGAGGGATTTCTTTATTATCTTAAAACAAAACAAAAAAAAAGTATAGCCGCTCGGCTATACTTTTTTTATTTATTTTTTTTTGAAAAAATAGACTTGTGTTCACACGTGGCTACTTATAAGGGGTCCTCTTTTAATTTTTCCCATATTTACATATATCTTTGACACGTGGAGCCTAAATGATAGAGGGATTTTTTTTAATAAGTGAAAAAAAGTATAGCCGCACGGCTATACTATGTTTTAAATTTTTTTGGAGAAATAGACTTGTGTTGACACGTGGGGCCTTATAAGAGGTCCTCTTTTTACATATTTATTCCCATATTTGACACGTGGAGCCTAAATGATAGAGGGATTTCTTTTTTCAAAAAAAATATAGTATAGCCGCACGGCTATACTCTGTGTTTTTAATTTTTTAAGAAATGACACGTGGCGCCTTGTAAGGGGTCCTTTTTTCATATTAAAAATAGTATAGCCCCAGGGCTGTATCATTTTACACGCGGGAGCCTAAAGCTGGGCGGCTGCACTGTTTTATTTTTAACTAAATAGTATAGCCGTGCGGCTATACTCATTTGTTTTTATTTTAATTAAAAATCCTATAGGCTTTACTTTTATTTTTAATTATAAATTGTCTTTAATAAATAGTATAGATGAGCTACTATAGTCTTTTGCATATATATACATGTACACACACACACGAAATTCATATAGGTACGTACGTATTGTTCAATAATACACTCACATTTTTTTAAAACCGAGTAGTTAATTAATTACTTATGTAATTGAAAAATAGGATAGCAGGGTGGCTTTACCTTTTTAAAAATTATAAATTATCTTTAAAAAATAGTACACAAGAGCAATTGTACTCTTTTACATACATATATATATATAAATATATATACACACACATACACACACATATATATATATATGTACATTTTAAAAAAAGTAAATATACAATAGTCGTAGGTATTTGAAATGTTTTTTTTATACACGTGCAGCCTAAATGAAAGAGAGATTTCTTTTTTATGTTAAAACGAAAAAAAAAAGGTATAGCCGTGCGGCTATACTATGTTTTTTTTATTTTATTTTTAAAGAAATAGACTTTTGTTGACACGTGACACCTTATAAGGGGTCCTCTTTTTTCATATTTATCCCTATCTTTGACACTTGGATCCCAAATGATAGAGGGATTATTTATTTTTATTTTTTGTAAATAGTATAGCCCACGGCTATACCATGTTTTATTTAAGCTTTAAAAGAATTGGACTTGTGTTGACACGTTGAGCCTTAAAAAGGGTCCTCCTTGTTCCTATTTATACCATCATTTGATACGTGGTGCCTAAATGATAGAGGGATTTCTTTATTATCTTAAAACAAAACAAACAAAAAAAGTATAGCCGATCGGCTATACTATATTTTTTTTAATTTTTTTTGAAAAAATAGACTTGTGTTCACACGTGGCTACTTATAAGGGGTCCTCTTTTAATTTTTCCCATATTTATATATATCTTTGACACGTGGAGCCTAAATGATAGAGGGATTTTTTTTAATAAGTGAAAAAAAGTATAGCCGCACGGCTATACTATGTTTTAAATTTTTTTGGAGAAATAGACTTGTGTTGACACGTGGGGCCTTATAAGAGGTCCTCTTTTTACATATTTATACCCATATTTGACACGTGGAGCCTAAATGATAGAGGGATTTCTTTTTTCAAAAAAAATATAGTATAGCCGCACGGCTATACTCTGTGTTTTTAATTTTTTGAGAAATGACACGTGGCGCCTTGTAAGGGGTCCTATTTTTATGTTAAAAATAGTATAGCCCCAGGGCTGTACTATTTTACACGCGGGAGCCTAAAGCTGGGCAGCTGCACTGTTTTATTTTTAACTAAACAGTATAGCCGTTCGGCTATACTCATTTGTTTTTATTTTAATTAAAAATCCTATAGGCTTTACTTTTATTTTTAATTATAAATTGTCTTTAATAAATAGTATAGATGAGCTACTATAGTCTTTTGCATATATATACATGTACACACACACACGAAATTCATATAGGTACGTACGTATTGTTCAATAATACACTCACATTTTTTTAAAACCGAGTAGTAGTAGTTAATTAATTTTTATGTAATTGAAAAATAGGATAGCAGGGTGGCTTTACCTTTTTAAAAATTATAAATTATCTTTAATAAATCGTACACAAGAGCAATTGTACTCTTTTACATATATATATATATATATATAAATATATATACACACACATACACACAATATATATTATATGTACATTTTAAAAAAAGTAAGTATACAATAGTCGTAGGTATTTGAAAGGTTTTTTTTTATACACGGTTAGCCTAAATGATAGAGAGATTTCTTTTTTATCTTAAAACGAAAAAAAAAAAGGTATAGCCGTGCGGCTATACTATGTTTTTTTAATTTTATTTTTAAAGAAATAGACTTTTGTTGACACGTGACACCTTATAAGGGGTCCTCTTTTTTCATATTTATTCCTATCTTTGACACTTGGATCCCAAATGATAGAGGGATTATTTATTTTTATTTTTTGTAAATAGTATAGCCCACGGCTATACCATGTTTTATTTAAGTTTTAAAAGAATTGGACTTGTGTTGACACGTTGAGCCTTAAAAAGGGTCCTCCTTGTTCCTATTTATACCAACATTTGATACGTGGTGCCTAAATGACAGAGGGATTTCTTTATTATCTTAAAACAAAACAAAAAAAAAAAGTATAGCCGCTCGGCTATACTATTTTTTTTTTAATTTTTTTTGAAAAAATATAGTTGTGTTCACACGTGGCTACTTATAAGGGGTCCTCTTTTAATTTTTCCCATATTTATATATATCTTTGACACGTGGAGCCTAAATGATAGAGGGATTTTTTTTAATAAGTGAAAAAAAGTATAGCCGCACGGCTATACTATGTTTTAAATTTTTTTGGAGAAATAGACTTGTGTTGACACGTGGGGCCTTATAAGAGGTCCTCTTTTTACATATTTATACCCATATTTGACACGTGGAGCCTAAATGATAGAGGGATTTCTTTTTTCTAAAAAAATATAGTATAGCCGCACGGCTATACTCTGTGTTTTTAATTTTTTAAGAAATGACACGTGGCGCATTGTAAGGGGTCATATTTTTATATTTAAAATAGTATAGCCCCAGGGCTGTACTATTTTACACGCGGGAGCCTAAAGTTGGGCAGCTGCACTGTTTTATTTTTAACTAAATAGTATAGCCGTGCGGCTATACTCATTTGTTTTTATTTTAATTAAAAATCCTATAGGCTTTACTTTTATTTTTAATTATAAATTGTCTTTAATAAATAGTATAGATGAGCTACTATAGTCTTTTGCATATATATACATGTACACACACACACGAAATTCATATAGGTACGTACGTATTGTTCAATAATACACTCACATTTTTTTAAAACCGAGTAGTTAATTAATTACTTATGTAATTGAAAAATAGGATAGCAGGGTGGCTTTACCTTTTTAAAAATTATAAATTATCTTTAATAAATAGTACACAAGAGCAATTGTACTCTTTTACATATATATATATAAATATATATACACACACATACACACACATATATATATATGTACATTTTAAAAAAAGTAAATATACAATAGTCGTAGGTATTTGAAAGGTTTTTTTTTATACACGGTTAGCCTAAATGATAGAGAGATTTCTTTTTTATCTTAAAACGAAAAAAAAAAAGGTATAGCCGTGCGGCTATACTATGTTTTTTTTATTTTATTTTTAAAGAAATAGACTTTTGTTGACACGTGACACCTTATAAGGGGTCCACTTTTTTCATATTTATTCCTATCTTTGACACTTGGATCCCAAATGATAGAGGGATTATTTATTTTTATTTTTTGTAAATAGTATAGCCCACGGCTATACCATGTTTTATTTAAGTTTTAAAAGAATTGGACTTGTGTTGACACGTTGAGCCTTAAAAAGGGTCCTCCTTGTTCCTATTTATACCAACATTTGATACGTGGTGCCTAAATGATAGAGGGATTTCTTTATTATCTTAAAACAAAACAAAAAAAAAGTATAGCCGCTCGGCTATACTTTTTTTTTTTAATTTTTTTTGAAAAAATAGACTTGTGTTCACACGTGGCTACTTATAAGGGGTCCTCTTTTAATTTTTCAGATATTTATATGTATCTTTGACACGTGGAGCCTAAATGATAGAGGGATTTTTTTTAATAAGTGAAAAAAGGTATAGCCGCACGGCTATACTATGTTTTAAATTTTTTTGGAGAAATAGACTTGTGTTGACACGTGGGGCCTTATAAGAGGTCCTCTTTTTACATATTTATACCCATATTTGACACGTGGAGCCTAAATGATAGAGGGATTTCTTTTTTCAAAAAAAATATAGTATAGCCGGACGGCTATACTCTGTGTATTTAATTTTTTTAGAAATGACACGTGGCGCCTTGTAAGGGGTCCTATGTTTATATTAAAAATAGTATAGCCCCAGGGCTGTACTATTTTACACGCGGGTGCCTAAAGCTGGGCAGCTGCACTGTTTTATTTTTAACTAAATAGTATAGCCGTGCGGCTATACTCATTTGTTTTTATTTTAATTAAAAATCCTATAGGCTTTACTTTCATTTTTAATTATAAATTGTCTTTAATAAATAGTATAGATGAGCTACTATAGTCTTTTGCATATATATACATGTACACACACACACGAAATTCATATAGGTACGTACGTATTGTTCAATAATACACTCACATTTTTTTAAAACCGAGTAGTTAATTAATTACTTATGTAATTGAAAAATAGGATAGCAGGGTGGCTTTACCTTTTTAAAAATTATAAATTATCTTTAATAAATAGTACACAAGAGCAATTGTACTCTGTTACATATATATATATATATAAATATGTATACACACACATACACACACATATATATGTACATTTTAAAAAAAGTAAATATACAATAGTCGTAGGTATTTGAAATGTTTTTTTTATACACGTGCAGCCTAAATGATAGAGAGATTTCTTTTTTATCTTAAAACGAAAAAAAAAAGGTATAGCCGTGCGGCTATACTATTTTTTTTAATTTTATTTTAAAGAAATAGACTTTTGTTGACAGTGACACCTTATAAGGGGTCCTCTTTTTTCTTATTTATTCCTATCTTTGACACTTGGATCCCAAATGATAGAGGGATTATTTATTTTTATTTTTTGTAAATAGTATAGCCCACAGCTATACCATGTTTTATTTAAGTTTTAAAAGAATTGGACTTGTGTTGACACGTTGAGACTTAAAAAGGGTCCTCCTTGTTCCTATTTATACCAACATTTGATACGTGGTGCCTAAATGATAGAGGGATTTCTTTATTATCTTAAAACAAAAGAAAAAAAAAAGTATAGCCGCTCGGCTATACTATTTTTTTTAAAATTTTTTTTGAAAAAATAGACTTGTGTTCACACGTGGCTACTTATAAGGGGTCCTCTTTTAATTTTTCCCATATTTATATATATCTTTGACACGTGGAGCCTAAATGATAGAGGGATTTTTTTTAATAAGTGAAAAAAAGTATAGCCGCACGGCTATACTATGTTTTAAATTTTTTTGGAGAAATAGACTTGTGTTGACACGTGGGGCCTTATAAGAGGTCCTCTTTTTACATATTTATACCCATATTTGACACGTGGAGCCTAAATGATAGAGGGATTTCTTTTTTCAAAAAAAATATAGTATAGCCGCTCGGCTATACTCTGTGTTTTTAATTTTTTAAGAAATGACACGTGGCGCCTTGTAAGGGGTCCTATTTTTATATTAAAAATAGTATAGCCCCCTGGCTGTACTATTTTACACGCGGGAGCCTAAAGCTGGGCAGCTGCACTGTTTTATTTTTAACTAAATAGTATAGCCGTGCGGCTATACTCATTTGTTTTTATTTTAATTAAAAATCCTATAGGCTTTACTTTATTTTAATTATAAATTGTCTTTAATAAATAGTATAGATGAGCTACTATAGTCTTTTGCATATATACATGTACACACACACGAAATTCATATAGGTACGTACGTATTGTTCAATAATACACTCACATTTTTTTAAAACCGAGTAGTTAATTAATTACTTATGTAATTGAAAAATAGGATAGCAGGGTGGCTTTACCTTTTTAAAAATTATAAATTATCTTTAATAAATAGTACACAAGAGCAATTGTACTCTTTTACATATATATATATAAATATATATACACACACATACACACACATATATATATGTACATTTTAAAAAAAGTAAATATACAATAGTCGTAGGTATTTGAAAGGTTTTTTTTTATACACGGTTAGCCTAAATGATAGAGATATTTCTTTTTTATCTTAAAACGAAAAAAAAAATGGTATAGCCGTGCGGCTATACTATGTTTTTTTAATTTTATTTTTAAAGAAATAGACTTTTGTTGACACGTGACACCTTATAAGGGGTCCTCTTTTTTCATATTTATTCCTATCTTTGACACTTGGATCCCAAATGATAGAGGGATTATTTATTTTTATTTTTTGTAAATAGTATAGCCCACGGCTATACCATGTTTTATTTAAGTTTTAAAAGAATTGGACTTGTGTTGACACGTTGAGCCTTAAAAAGGGTCCTCCTTGTTCCTATTTATACCAACATTTGATACGTGGTGCCTAAATGATAGAGGGATTTCTTTATAATCTTAAAACAAAACAAAAAAAAAGTATAGCCGCTCGGCTATACTATTTTTTTTTTTATTTTTTTTGGAAAAAATAGACTTGTGTTCACACGTGGCTACTTATAAGGGGTCCTCTTTTAATTTTTCCATATTTTATATATCTTTGACACGTGGAGCCTAAATGATAGAGGGATTTTTTTTAATAAGTGAAAAAAAAGTATAGCCGCACGGCTATACTATGTTTTAAATTTTTTTGGAGAAATAGACTTGTGTTGACACGTGGGGCCTTATAAGAGGTCCTCTTTTTACATATTTATACCCATTTGACACGTGGAGCCTAAATGATAGAGGGATTTCTTTTTTCAAAAAAAATATAGTATAGCCGCGCGGCTATACTCTGTGTTTTAATTTTTTAAGAAATGACACGTGGCGCCTTGTAAGGGGTCCTATTTTTATATTAAAAATAGTATAGCCCCCGGGCTGTACTATTTTACATGCGGGAGCCTAAAGCTGGGCAGCTGCACTGTTTTATTTTTAACTAAATAGTATAGCCGTGCGGCTATACTCATTTGTTTTTATTTTAATTAAAAATCCTATAGGCTTTACTTTTTCTTAATTATAAATTGTCTTTAATAAATAGTATAGATGAGCTACTATAGTCTTTTGCATATATATACATGTACACACACACGAAATTCATATAGGTACGTACGTATTGTTCAATAATACACTCACACTTTTTTAAAACCGAGTAGTTAATTAATTACTTATGTAATTGAAAAATAGGATAGCAGGGTGGCTTTACCTTTTAAAAATTATAAATTATCTTTAATAAATAGTACACAAGAGCAATTGTACTCTTTTACATATATATATATATATAAATAATATACACACACATACACACAATATATATATGTACATTTTAAAAAAAGTAAATATACAATAGTCGTAGGTATTTGAAAGGTTTTTTTTTATACACGGTTAGCCTAAATGATAGAGATATTTCTTTTTTATCTTAAAACGAAAAAAAAAAGGTATAGCCGTGCGGCTATACTATGTTTTTTTAATTCTATTTTTAAAGAAATAGACTTTTGTTGACACGTGCACCTTATAAGGGTCTCTTTTTTCATATTTATTCCTATCTTTGACACTTGGATCCCAAATGATAGAGGGATTATTTATTTTTATTTTTTGTAAATAGTATAGCCCACGGCTATACCATGTTTTATTTAAGTTTTAAAAGAATTGGACTTGTGTTGACACGTTGAGCCTTAAAAAGGGTCCTCCTTGTTCCTATTTATACCAACATTTGATACGTGGTGCCTAAATGATAGAGGGATTTCTTTATAATCTTAAAACAACAAAAAAAAAGTATAGCCGCTCGGCTTATACTATTTTTTTTTTAATTTTTTTTGAAAAAATAGACTTGTGTTCACACGTGGCTACTTATAAGGGGTCCTCTTTTAATTTTTCCATATTTATATATATCTTTGACACGTGGAGCCTAATGATAGAGGGATTTTTTTTTAATAAGTGAAAAAAAGTATAGCCGCACGGCTATACTATGTTTTAAATTTTTTTGGAGAAATAGACTTGTGTTGACACGTGGGGCCTTATAAGAGGTCCTCTTTTTACATATTTATACCTATATTTGACACGTGGAGCCTAAATGATAGAGGGATTTCTTTTTTCAAAAAAAATATAGTATAGCCGCACGGCTATACTCTGTGTTTTTAATTTTTTAAGAAATGACACTTTGCGCCTTATAAGGGGTCCTATTTTTATGTTAAAAATAGTATAGCCCCTGGGCTGTACTATTTTACACGCGGGAGCCTAAAGCTGGGCAGCTGCACTGTTTTATTTTTAACTAAATAGTATAGCCGTGCGGCTATACTCATTTGTTTTTATTTTAATTAAAAATCCTATAGGCTTTACTTTTATTTTTAATTATAAATTGTCTTTAATAAATAGTATAGATGAGCTACTATAGTCTTTTGCATATATATACATGTACACACACACGAAATTCATATAGGTACGTACGTATTGTTCAATAATACACTCACATTTTTTTAAAACCGAGTAGTTAATTAATTACTTATGTAATTGAAAAATAGGATAGCAGGGTGGCTTTACCTTTTTAAAAATTATAAATTATCTTTAATAAATAGTACACAAGAGCAATTGTACTCTTTTACATATATATATATATATATAAATATATATACACACACATACACACACATATATATGTACATTTTAAAAAAAGTAAATATACAATAGTCGTAGGTATTTGAAATGTTTTTTTTATACACGTGCAGCCTAAATGAGAGAGATTTCTTTTTTATCTTAAAACGAAAAAAAAAAAGGTATAGCCGTGCGGCTATACTATGTTTTTTTAATTTTATTTTTAAAGAAATAGACTTTTGTTGACACGTGACACCTTATAAGGGGTCCTCTTTTTTCATATTTATTCCTATCTTTGAAACTTGGATCCCAAATGATAGAGGGATTATTTATTTTTATTTTTTGTAAATAGTATAGCCCACAGCTATACCATGTTTTATTTAAGTTTTAAAAGAATTAGACTTGTGTTGACACGTTGAGCCTTAAAAAGGGTCCTCCTTGTTCCTATTTATACCAACATTTGATACGTGGTGCCTAAATGATAGAGGGATTTCTTTATTATCTTAAAACAAAAGAAAAAAAAAAGTATAGCCGCTCGGCTATACTATTTTTTTTAAAATTTTTTTTGAAAAAATAGACTTGTGTTCACACGTGGCTACTTATAAGGGGTCCTCTTTTAATTTTTCCCATATTTATATATATCTTTGACACGTGGAGCCTAAATGATAGAGGGATTTTTTTTAATAAGTGAAAAAAGTATAGCCGCAGGCTATACTATGTTTTAAATTTTTTTAGAGAAATAGACTTGTGTTGACACGTGGGGCCTTATAAGAGGTCCTCTTTTTACATATTTATACCCATATTTGACACGTGGAGCCTAAATGATAGAGGGATTTCTTTTTTCAAAAAAAAATATAGTATAGCCGCACGGCTATACTCTGTGTTTTTAATTTTTTAAGAAATGACACGTGGCGCCTTGTAAGGGGTCCTTTTTCATATTAAAAATAGTATAGCCCCAGGGCTGTACTATTTTACACGCGGGAGCCTAAAGCTGGGCAGCTGCACTGTTTTATTTTTAACTAAATAGTATAGCCGTGCGGCTATACTCATTTGTTTTTATTTTAATTAAAAATCCTATAGGCTTTACTTTTATTTTTAATTATAAATTGTCTTTAATAAATAGTATAGATGAGCTACTATAGTCTTTTGCATATATATACATGTACACACCACACGAAATTGTATAGGTACGTACGTATTGTTCAATAATACACTCACTTTTTTTAAAACCGAGTAGTTAATTAATTACTTATGTAATTGAAAAATAGGATAGCAGGGTGGCTTTACCTTTTTAAAAATTATAAATTATCTTAATAAATAGTACACAAGAGCAATTGTACTCTTTTACATATATATATATAAATATATATATACACACACATACACACACATATATTATATATTTACATTTTAAAAAAACGTAATATACAGTAGTCGTAGGTATTTGAAATGTTTTTTTATACACGTGCAGCCTAAATGATAGAGAGATTTCTTTTTTATCTTAAAACGAAAAAAAAAAGGTATAGCCGTGCGGCTATACTATGTTTTTTTAATTTTATTTTTAAAGAAATAGACTTTTGTTGACACGTGACACCTTATAAGGGGTCCTCTTTTTTCATATTTATTCCTATCTTTGACACTTGGATCCCAAATGATAGAGGGATTATTTATTTTTATTTTTTGTAAATAGTATAGCCCACGGCTATACCATGTTTTATTTAAGTTTTAAAAGAATTGGACTTGTGTTGACACGTTGAGCCTTAAAAAGTGTCCTCCTTGTTCCTATTTATACCAACATTTGATACGTGGTGCCTAAATGATAGAGGGATTTCTTTATTATCTTTAAACAAAACAAAAAAAAAGTATAGCCGCTCGGCTATACTATTTTTTTTTTTTTTTTTGAAAAAATAGACTTGTGTTCACACGTGGCTACTTATAAGGGGTCCTCTTTTAATTTTTCCCATATTTATATATATCTTTGACACGTGGAGCCTAAATGATAGAGGGATTTTTTTTAATAAGTGAAAAAAAGTATAGCCGCACGGCTATACTATGTTTTAAATTTTTTTGGAGAAATAGACTGGTGTTGACACGTGGGGCCTTATAAGAGGTCCTCTTTTTACATATTTATTCCTATCTTTGAAACTTGGATCCCAAATGATAGAGGGATTATTTATTTTTATTTTTTGTAAATAGTATAGCCCACAGCTATACCATGTTTTATTTAAGTTTTAAAAGAATTAGACTTGTGTTGACACGTTGAGCCTTAAAAAGGGTCCTCCTTGTTCCTATTTATACCAAATTTGATACGTGGTGCCTAAATGATAGAGGGATTTCTTTATTATCTTAAAACAAAAGAAAAAAAAAAGTATAGCCGCTCGGCTATATATTTTTTTAAAATTTTTTTTGAAAAAATAGACTTGTGTTCACACGTGGCTACTTATAAGGGGTCCTCTTTTAATTTTTCCCAATTTATATATATCTTTGACACGTGGAGCCTAAATGATAGAGGGATTTTTTTTAATAAGTGAAAAAACGTATAGCCGCACGGCTATACTATGTTTTAAATTTTTTTGGAGGGAAATGACTGGTGTTGACACGTGGGGCCTTATAAGAGGTCTCTTTTTACATATTTATACCCATATTTGACACGTGGAGCCTAAATGATAGAGGGATTTCTTTTTCAAAAAAAATATAGTATAGCCGCACGGCTATACTGTGTTTTTAATTTTTTAAGAAATGACACGTGGCGCCTTGTAAGGGGTCCTTTTTCATATTAAAAATAGTATAGCCCCAGGGCTGTACTATTTTACACGCGGGAGCCTAAAGCTGGGCAGCTGCACTGTTTTATTTTTAACTAAATAGTATAGCCGGGCGGCTATACTCATTTGTTTTTATTTTAATTAAAAATCCTATAGGCTTTACTTTTATTTTTAATTATAAATTGTCTTTAATAAATAGTATAGATGAGCTACTATAGTCTTTTGCATATATATACATGTACACACACACACGAAATTCGTATAGGTACGTACGTATTGTTCAATATACACTCACATTTTTTTAAAACGAGTAGTTAATTAATTACTTATGTAATTGAAAAATAGGAATAGCAGGTGGCTTTACCTTTTTAAAAATTATAAATTATCTTTAATAAATAGTACACAAGAGCAATTGTACTCTTTTACATATATATATATAAATATATATACACAACACATCACAAACATATATATATATATGTACATTTTAAAAAACGTAAATATACAGTAGTCGTAGGTTTGAAATGTTTTTTAATACACGTGCAGCCTAAATGATAGAGAGATTTCTTTTTTATCTTAAAACGAAAAAAAAAAGGTATAGCGTGCGGCTAGACTATGTTTTTTTAATTTTATTTTTAAAGAAATAGACTTTTGTTGACACGTGACACCTTATAAGGGGTCCCTCTTTTTTCATATTTATTCCTATCTTTGACACTTGGATCCCAAATGATAGAGGGATTATTTATTTTTATTTTTTGTAAATAGTATAGCCCACGGCTATACCATGTTTTATTTAAGTTTTAAAAGAATTGGACTTGTGTTGACACGTTTGAGCCTTAAAAGTGTCCTCCTTGTTCCTATTTATACCAACATTTGATACGTGGTGCCCTAAATGATAGAGGGATTTCTTTTTATCTTTAAACAAAACAACAAAAAAAGTATAGCCGCTCGGCTATACTATTTTTTTTTTTTTTTTTGAAAAAATAGACTTGTGTTCACACGGGCTACTTATAAGGGGTCCTCTTTTAATTTTTCCCATATTTATATATATCTTTGACACGTGGAGCCTAAATGATAGAGGGATTTTTTTAATAAGTGAAAAAAGTATAGCCGCACGCTATATATGTTTTAAATTTTTTTGGAGAAAATAGACTTGTGTTGACACGTGGGGCCTTAAAAGAGGTCCTCTTTTTACATTTATTTACCCATATTTGACACGTGGAGCCTAAATGTAGAGGGATTTCTTTTTTCAAAAAAAATATAGTATAGCCGCTGGCTATTACTCTGTGTTTTTAATTTTTTAAGAAATGACACGTGGGCCTTGTAAGGGGTCCTATTTTTATATTAAAAATAGTATAGCCCCAGGCTGTACTATTTTACACGCGGAGCCTAAAGCTGGGCAGCTGCACTGTTTTATTTTTAACTAAATATTATAGCCGTTCGGCCTTACTCATTTGTTTTTATTATAATTAAAAATCCTATGGGCTTTACTTTATTTTTAATTATAAATTGTCTTTAATAAATAGTATAGATGAGCTTCTATGTTTTTGCATATATATACTGTACACACACACACCGAAATTCATATAGGTAGTACGTTTATTGTTCAATAACACTCACATTTTTTTAAAAACCGAGTAGTTAATTAATTACTTATGTAATTGAAAAAATAGGATAGCAGGGTGGCTTTACCTTTTAAAAAATTATAAATTATCTTTAATAAATATACACAAGAGCAATGTACTCTTTTACATATATATATATATAAATATATATACACTCACATACACACACATATATATATGTACATTTTTAAAAAAAGTAAATATACAATAGTCGTAGGTATTTGAAATGTTTTTTTTATACACGTGCACCTAAATGATAGAGAGATTTTTTTTTTATCTTAAAACGAAAAAAAAAAGGTATAGCCTGGCTATACTATGTTTTTTTAATTTTATTTTTAAAGAAATAGACTTGTTGACACGTGACACCTTATAAGGGGTCCTCTTTTTTTCATTTATCCTATCTTTGACACTTGGATACCAAATATAGAGGGATTATTTTTTTATTTTTTGTAAATAGTATAGCCCCACGGCTATACCATGTTTTATTTAAGTTTTAAAAGAATTGGACTTGTGTTGACACGTTGAGCCTTAAAAAAGGGTCCTTCTTGTTCCTATTTATACCAACATTTGATACGTGGTGCCTAAATGATAGAGGGATTTCTTTATTATCTTAAAACAAAACAAAAAAAAAAAAAGTATCCGCTCGGTATAACTATTTTTTATTTTTTTTTTTTTTTGAAAAAAGACTTGTGTTCACACGTGGCTACTTATAAGGGTCCTCTTTTAAGTTTTCCCATATTAAAATATATCTTTGACACGAGGAGCCTAAATGATAGAGGGATTTTTTTTAATAAGTGAAAAAAAGTATAGCCGCACGGGTATACTATGTTTTAAATTTTTTTGGAGAAATAGACTTGTGTTGACACGTGGGGCCTTATAAGAGGTCCTCTTTTTACATATTTATACCCATATTTGACACGTGGAGACTAAATGATAGAGGGATTTCTTTTTTCAAAAAAAATATAGTATAGCCGCACGGCTATACTCTGTGTTTATAATTTTTTAAGAAATGACACGTGCGCCTTGTAAGGGGTCCTTTTTCATATTAAAAATAGTATAGCCCCAGGGCTGGTACTCTTTTACACGCGGGGAGCCTAAAGCTGGGCAGGCTGCACTGTTTTTATTTTTAACTAAATAGTATAGCCGGCGGCACCTATATACTCATTTGTTTTTATTTTAATTAAAATCCTATGGGCTTTATTTTATTTTAATTTATAAATTGTCTTTAATAAATAGTATAGATGAGTACTATAGCTTTTGCATATATTACATGTAACCACACACACGAAATTCATATAGGTACGTACGTATTGTTCAATAATACACTCACAATTTTTAAAACCGAGTAGTTAATTAATTACTTATGTAATTGAAAAAATAGGATAGCAGGGTTGGCTTTACCTTTTTAAAAATTATAAATTATCTTTAATAAATAGTACACAAGAGCAATTGTATTGTACTCTTTTACATATATATATATATATATATATATATATAAATATATATACACACACATACACACATATATATATATATATGTACATTTTAAAAAAAGTAAATATACAATAGTCGTAGGTATTTGAAATGTTTTTTTTTATACACGTGCAGCCTAAATGATAGAGAGATTTCTTTTTTATCTTAAAACGAAAAAAAAAAGGTATAGCCGTGCGGCTATACTATGTTTTTTTAATTTTATTTTTAAAGAAATAGACTTTTGTTGACACGTGACACCTTATAAGGGGTCCTCTTTTTTCATATTTATTCCTATCTTTGACACTTGGATCCCAAATGATAGAGGGATTATTTTTTTTTTTTTTTGTAAATAGTATAGCCCACGGCTATACCATGTTTTATTTAAGTTTTAAAAGAATTGGACTTGTGTTGACACGTTGAGCCTTAAAAAGGGTCCTCCTTGTTCCTATTTATACCAACATTTGATACGTGGTGCCTAAATGATAGAGGGATTTCTTTATTATCTTTAAACAAAACAAAAAAAAAGTATAGCCGCTCGGCTATACTATTTTTTTTTTTTTTTTTTGTTGAAAAAATAGACTTGTGTTCACACGTGGCTACTTATAAGGGGTCCTCTTTTAATTTTTCCCATATTTATATATATCTTTGACACGTGGAGCCTAAATGATAGAGGGATTTTTTTTAATAAGTGAAAAAAAGTATAGCCGCACGGCTATACTATGTTTTAAATTTTTTTGGAGAAATAGACTTGTGTTGACACGTGGGGCCTTAAAAGAGGTCCTCTTTTTACATATTTATACCCATATTTGACACGTGGAGCCTAAATGATAGAGGGATTTCTTTTTTCAAAAAAAATATAGTATAGCCGCAAGGATATACTCTGTGTTTTTAATTTTTTAAGAAATGACACGCGGCGCCTTGTAAGGGGTCCTTTTTTCATATTAAAAATAGTATAGCCCCAGGGCTGTACTACTTTACACGCGGGAGCCTAAAGCTGGGCAGCTGCACTGTTTTATTTTTAACTAAATAGTATAGCCTTGCGGCTATACTCATTTGTTTTTATTTAATTAAAATCCTATAGGCTTTACTTTTATTTTTAATTATAAATTGTCTTTAATAAATAGTATAGATGAGCTACTATAGTCTTTTGCATATATATACATGTACACACACACACGAAATTCATATAGGTACGTACGTATTGTTCAATAATACACTCACATTTTTTTAAAACCGAGTAGTTAATTAATTACTTATGTAATTGAAAAATAGGATAGCAGGGTGGCTTTACCTTTTTAAAAATTATAAATTATCTTTAATAAATAGTACACAAGAGCAATTGTACTCTTTTACATATATATATATATATATATAAATATATACACACACATACACACACATATATATATGTACATTTTAAAAAAAGTAAATATACAATAGTCGTAGGTATTTGAAATGTTTTTTTTTATACACGTGCAGCCTAAATGATAGAGAGATTTCTTTTTTATCTTAAAACGAAAAAAAAAGGTATAGCCGTGCGGCTATACTATGTTTTTTTAATTTTATTTTTAAAGAAATAGACTTTTGTTGACACGTGACACCTTATAAGGGGTCCTCTTTTTTCATATTTATTCCTATCTTTGACACTTGGATCCCAAATGATAGAGGGATTATTTATTTTTATTTTTTGTAAATAGTATAGCCCACGGCTATACCATGTTTTATTTAAGTTTTAAAAGAATTGGACTTGTGTTGACACGTTGAGCCTTAAAAAGGGTCCTCCTTGTTCCTATTTATACCAACATTTGATACGTGGTGCCTAAATGATAGAGGGATTTCTTTATTATCTTAAAACAAAACAAAAAAAAAATTATAGCCTATTTTTTTTTTTTTTTTTTGAAAAAATAGACTTGTGTTCACACGTGGCTACTTATAAGGGGTCCTCTTTTAATTTTTCCCATATTTATATATATCTTTGACACGTGGAGCCTAAATGATAGAGGGATTTTTTTTAATAAGTGAAAAAAAGTATAGCCGCACGGCTATACTATGTTTTAAATTTTTTTGGAGAAATAGACTTGTGTTGACACGTGGGGCCTTAAAAGAGGTCCTCTTTTTACATATTTATACCCATATTTGACACGTGGAGCCTAAATGATAGAGGGATTTCTTTTTTCAAAAAAAATATAGTATAGCCGCAAGGATATACTCTGTGTTTTTAATTTTTTAAGAAATGACACGCGGCGCCTTGTAAGGGGTCCTTTTTTCATATTAAAAATAGTATAGCCCCAGGGCTGTACTACTTTACACGCGGGAGCCTAAAGCTGGGCAGCTGCACTGTTTTATTTTTAACTAAATAGTATAGCCTTGCGGCTATACTCATTTGTTTTTATTTTAATTAAAAATCCTATAGGCTTTACTTTTTTTAATTATAATTGTCTTTAATAATAGTATAGATGAGCTACTATAGTCTTTTGCATATATATACATGTACACACACACACGAAATTCATATAGGTACGTACGTATTGTTCAATACTACACTCGCATTTTTTTAAAACCGAGTAGAGTAGTTAATTAATTACTTATGTAATTGAAAAATAGGATAGCAGGGTGGCTTTACCTTTTTAAAAATTATAATATTATCTTTAATAAATAGTACACAAGAGCAATTGTATCTTTTACATATATTATAATATATATATATAAATAATATACACACACATACACACACTTATATATAATGTACATTTTAAAAAAAGTAAATATACAATAGTCGTAAGGTATTTGAATGTTTTTTTTTTATACACGTTGCAGCCTAAATGATAGAGAGATTTCTTTTTTATCTTAAAACGAAAAAAAAGGTATAGCCGTGCGGCTATACTATGTTTTTTTAATTTTATTTTAAAGAAATAGACTTTTGTTGACACGTGACACCTAATAAGGGGTCCTCTTTTTCATATTTATTCCTATCTTTGACACTTGGATCCCAAATGATAGAGGGATTATTTATTTTTTATTTTTTGTAAATAGTATACCCAGTGCTATACCATGTTATTATTTAAGTTTTAAAAAGAATTGGACTTTGTGTGACACGTTGAGCCCTCTAAAAAGGGTCCTCTTGTCCTATTTATACCAACATTTGATACGTGTGCCTAAATGATAGAGGATTTCTTTATTTTAAAACAAAACAAAAAAAAATTATAGCCTATTTTTTATTTATTTTTTTTTGAAAAAATAGACTTGTGTTCACACGTGGCTATTATTAAGGGGTCCTCTTTTAATTTTCCCATATTTATATATATCTTTGACACGTGGAGCCTAAATGATAGAGGGATTTTTTTTAATAAGGAAAAAAAGTATAGCCGCACGCTATACTATGTTTTAAATTTTTTTGGAGAAATAGACTTTGTTGACACGTGGGGCCTTATAAGAGGTCCTCGTTTTACATATTTATACCCATATTTGACACTTGGAGCCTAAATGATAGAGGGATTTCTTTGTTTCAAAAAAATATAGTGATAGCCGCACGGGCTATACTCTGTGTTTTTAATTTTTTTTCTTAATGTTTTACATTTTTAAGAAAATGACACGTGGGCCTTGTAAGGGGTCCTTTTTTCATATTAAAAATAGTATAGCCCCAGGGCTGTACTATTTTACACGCGGGAGCCTAAAGCTGGACAGCTGCACTGTTTTATTTTTAACTAAATAGTATAGCCGTGCGGCTATACTCATTCGTTTTTATTTTAATTAAAAATCCTATAGGCTTTACTTTTATTTTTAATTATAAATTGTCTTTAATAAATAGTATAGATGAGCTACTATAGTCTTTTGCATATATATACATGTACACACACACACGAAATTCATATAGGTACGTACGTATTGTTCAATAATACACTCACATTTTTTCAAAACCGAGTAGTTAATTAATTACTTATGTAATTGAAAAATAGGATAGCAGGGTGGCTTTACCTTTTTAAAAATTATAAATTATCTTTAATAAATAGTACACAAGAGCAATTGTACTCTTTTACATATATATATATATATATAAATATACACACACACATACACACACATATATATATATGTACATTTTAAAAAAAGTAAATATACAATAGTCGTAGGTATTTGAAATGTTTTTTTTATACACGTGCAGCTTAAATGATAGAGAGATTTCTTTTTTGTCTTAAAACGAAAAAAAAAGGTATAGCCGTGCGGCTATACTATTTTTTATTAATTTATTTTTAAAGAATAGATTTTGTTGACACGTGACACCTTATAAGGGGTCCTCTTTTTTCATATTTATTCCTATCTTTGACACTTGGATCCCAAATGATAGAGGGACTATTTATTTTTATTTTTTGTAAATAGTATAGCCCACGGCTATACCATGTTTTATTTAAGTTTTAAAAGAATTGGACTTGTGTTGACACGTTGAGCCCTAAAAAGGGTCCTCCTTGTTCCTATTTATACCAACATTTGATACGTGGTGCCTAAATGATAGAGGGATTTCTTTATTATCTTAAAACAAAACAAAAAAAAATTATAGCCTATTTTTTATTTATTTTTTTTTGAAAAAATAGACTTGGTTCACACGTGGCTACTTATAAGGGGTCCTCTTTTAATTTTTCCCATATTTATATATATCTTTGACACGTGGAGCCTAAATGATAGAGGGATTTTTTTTAATAAGTGAAAAAAAGTATAGCCGCACGGCTATACTATGTTTTAAATTTTTTTGGAGAAATAGACTTGTGTTGACACGTGGGGCCTTATAAGAGGTCCTCTTTTTACATATTTATTCCCATATTTGACACGTGGAGCCTAAATGATAGAGGGATTTCTTTTTTCAAAAAAAAATATAGTATAGCCGCACGGCTATACTCTGTGTTTTTAATTTTTTAAGAAATGACACGTGGCGCCTTGTAAGGGTTCCTTTTTTCATATTAAAAATAGTATAGCCCCAGGGCTGTACTATTTTACACGCGGGAGCCTAAAGCTGGGCGGCTGCACTGTTTTATTTTTAACTAAATAGTATAGCCGGGCGGCTATACTCATTTGTTTTAATTTTAATTAAAAATCCTATAGGCTTTACTTTTATTTTTAATTATAAATTGTCTTTAATAAATAGTATAGATGAGCTACTATAGTCTTTTGCATATATATACATGTACACACACACGAAATTCATATAGGTACGTACGTATTGTTCAATAATACACTCACATTTTTTTAAAACCGAGTAGTTAATTAATTACTTATGTAATTGAAAAATAGGATAGCAGGGTGGCTTTACCTTTTTAAAAATTATAAATTATCTTTAATAAATAGTACACAAGAGCAATTGTACTCTTTTACATACATATATATATATATAAATATATATACACACACATACACACACATTATATATATATGTACATTTTAAAAAAAGTAAATATACAATAGTCGTAGGTATTTGAAATGTTTTTTTTATACACGTGCAGCCTAAATGAAAGAGAGATTTCTTTTTTATGTTAAAACGAAAAAAAAAAGGTATAGCCGTGCGGCTATACTATGTTTTTTTTATTTTATTTTTAAAGAAATAGACTTTTGTTGACACGTGACACCTTATAAGGGGTCCTCTTTTTTCATATTTATCCCTATCTTTGACACTTGGATCCCAAATGATAGAGGGATTATTTATTTTTATTTTTTGTAAATAGTATAGCCCACGGCTATACCATGTTTTATTTAAGCTTTAAAAGAATTGGACTTGTGTTGACACGTTGAGCCTTAAAAAGGGTCCTCCTTGTTCCTATTTATACCAACATTTGATACGTGGTGCCTAAATGATAGAGGGATTTCTTTATTATCTTAAAACAAAACAAACAAAAAAAGTATAGCCGATCGGCTATACTATATTTTTTTTAATTTTTTTTGAAAAAATAGACTTGTGTTCACACGTGGCTACTTATAAGGGGTCCTCTTTTAATTTTTCCCATATTTATATATATCTTTGACACGTGGAGCCTATATGATAGAGGGATTTTTTTTAATAAGTGAAAAAAAGTATAGCCGCACGGCTATACTATGTTTTAAATCTTTTTGGAGAAATAGACTTGTGTTGACACGTGGGGCCTTATAAGAGGTCCCCTTTTTACATATTTATACCCATATTTGACACGTGGAGCCCAAATGATAGAGGGATTTCTTTTTTCAAAAAAAATATAGTATAGCCGCACGGCTATACTCTGTGTTTTTAATTTTTTAAGAAATGACACGTGGTGCATTGTAGGGGGTCCCTTTTTCATATTAAAAATAGTATAGCCCCAGGGCTGTACTATTTTACACGCCGGAGCCTAAAGCTGGGCAGCTGCACTGTTTTATTTTTAACTAAATAGTATAGCCGTGCGGCTATACTCATTCGTTTTTATTTTAATTAAAAATCCTATAGGCTTTACTTTTATTTTTAATTATAAATTGTCTTTAATAAATAGTACACAAGAGCAATTGTACTCTTTTACATATATATATATATATATAAATATATACACACACATACACACACATATATATATTATGTACATTTTAAAAAAAGTAAATATACAATAGTCGTAGGTATTTGAAATGTTTTTTTTATACACGTGCAGCTAAATGATAGAGAGATTATTTTTTATCTTAAAACGAAAAAAAAAGGTATAGCCGTGCGGCTATACTATGTTTTTTTAATTTTTTTTTTAAAGAAATAGACTTTTGTTGACACGTGACACCTTATAAGGGGTCCTCTTTTTCATATTTATTCCTATCTTGACACTTGGATCCCAAAATGATAGAGGATTATTTATTTTTATTTTTTGTAAATAGTATAGCCCAGCTATACCATGTTTTATTTAAGTTTTAAAAGAATTGGACTTGTGTTGACACGTTGAGCCTTAAAAAGGGTCCTCCTTGTTCCTATTTATACCAACATTTGATACGTGGTGCCTAAATGATAGAGGGATTTCTTTATTATTTAAAACAAAAAAAAAAAAAAGTATAGCCGCGGCTATACTATTTTTTTTTTTTTTTTGAAAAAATAGACTTGTGTTCACACGTGGCTACTTATAAGGGGTCCTCTTTTAATTTTTCCCATATTTATTTATATATATCTTTGACACGTGGAGCCTAAATGATAGAGGGATTTTTTTTAATAAGTGAAAAAAGTATAGCCGCACGGCTATACTATGTTTTAAATTTTTTTGGAGAAATAGACTTGTGTTGACACGTGGGGCCTTAAGAGGTCCTCTTTTTACATATTTATACCCATATTTGACACGTGGAGCCTAAATGATAGAGGGATTTCTTTTTCAAAAAAATAGTATAGCCGCTCGGCTATACTCTGTGTTTTTAATTTTTTAAGAAATGACACGTGGCGCCTTGTAAGGGGTCCTTTTTATATTAAAAATAGTATAGCCCCAGGGCTGTACTATTTTACACGCGGGAGCCTAAAGCTGGGCAGCTGCACTGTTTTATTTTTAACTAAATAGTATAGCCGCGGCTATACTCATTTGTTTTTATTTTAATTAAAAATCCTATGGGCTTTACTTTTATTTTTAATTATAAATTGTCTTTAATAAATAGTATAGATGAGCTACTATTTCTTTGCATATATATACATGTACACACACACACGAAATTATATAGGTACGTACGTATTGTTCAATAATACACTCACATTTTTTAAACCGAGTAGTTAAATAATTACTTATGTATTGAAAAATAGGATCGCAGGGAGGTTTACCTTTTATAAAAATTATAAATTATCTTTAATA